>JABCMJ010012900.1:7655-54667 GCA_014822125.1 Arbutus unedo | reverse complement strand
ACTTTCTATTTTGCACTGTTAATTTAAATAAAAAAAATACTTCGTGCACACTAAATCAAGAATTTAACATTTTTATGTTAGTTTCGAAAGAGAGAATAAGATTCATTCCTCAACAAACTTTAAAAATCCTATTTGAAGATATCACTGGTCATAAGATGAAAATTCAACTGACCTAGCCTAAAAACTTAACCAAGTAAGATGAAAATAAAAATAAATTTAATCAACAACGTGATATTGAACAACAGACTTAGGGCACGTTTGATATCTCAATTAAGAGTTTCTAAACTGGATTATTTCATTTTAGTCCGGCTCAAGCCGTTATTTTATTGTAATCTGGATAAGATTGTGAAGTCCACCTTAACCAACTTAGTAGCTCATTTATGAGATATAACAACTCCACCTAAGAGGTGGTATTATTTTTGGAGGATAAAATACAACTTCGGACTAAATAATTTTTTTGATCAGATTACTCTCAATTTTTATTAAGTTGTCCTAAATCTTACCTGCATGGCTTTTTTGGATCTAGAATTAATTCATTTATCTTATTTAATAGATATTAATTTCTTTATTTGTTATTTTTTTTGTGTTTGTTCGTCTTAGATTACTTTTTGTGAAATTGGTTGGTCAAAAGGGGGAATCAAAACAATTAAAAAAAAACTTAAAAAGGTTCAAAAAAACAATTAAAATTTTTTGTTTACTTTAGATTATTTTTGTTTTTAGTGTACTTCTCAAAAAAATTTATTATATTTTCTTACGTTCATACTGTTGTCAAGATAAACTAATAATTTACAAAATTTTAACACAAAGTTAATAAATGTAAAAAATTACTTAAAAAATTAAGTTAGTCCAAATTAGACTTATTAAGGTGTATTTTTAATTACTTTTTTACTTTTTGAATATTTTACTTTATTTTTTAGTATTTTTTTGATAATTTAGGTTATTTTTTTTACTTTTTAAGCTCATCTCAACAAAGATAATTTTAAAAAATAAAACATTTTGACAAAATATATAAAAAATTTAAAATTATTTTTGAGAAAAAAAATAAACGGATAAAATTGTTCAAAAAATAATAAACATCAAATGGAGTTTTTTTTTTTAAACATTTAATGTTGTGACGAAAGACATTTGAATATTATGTTGAGGATAAAATAAGAAATAAAAAGCTTAACCTATGTTTTATCATATTAATCAACACTGAATAACTCACATCTTCCTTATACTGCAATTAATATTTGATCAAACCAAACAAGGAACAATTTTGTTTTTAATCCCAGGACTATTAATCCCTAGACGAATAGTCTGGGACTAACTTATTACTCACTAATTAGTTTGACAATTAAACGCGCCCTAAGTGTGCAGCTTACATGATGATTGTGTGACAAAATAATATTATTTTGATACATAAAATACTATTTCGAGTAGACTCCATCCCCCATTTAATTCTGAGTAATGCTACAAACACATATAATTTGAATACATCCAGATACAGATATGTTTAGAATTAATGTCTAAAATTATTGAATGTACATAAAAATTATAAATTATTAAAGATTCTGTGTGCATCCCAATTATACCTATATCCGGATGTATTGACACACATATAAAATTCATAAATTATTAAAACTCTGTGTGCATTATAATTACACCTGTGTCCTGATGTGTTGGCACACATCTTTGTTCTTAAACTTTTTGTTTCATTAAACAGCAAGTGAAAGTAAAACTTACAGTACTTAAAATATTCTCCGAATCTTGAAAGAACTAACTCAAACTAGCCGCTCACCAGAAAAACCATTGGTGTCCATCTCCCACCCTCAGAATCCCTTTTGCCGTTCTTCCCAAAAGCAACCCTAGTCGCATACACACACACACACAAGTATACTTCTTCGTAACCGAAGACTCGCCAAAAGCACTAATCTACTGGGAAAATGCAAGCTGTCCCTGCCATACGGTCCTCCGATTTTCCGCATACAAAGACACATACAGCATCCTTTTCCGTTCCCAGGTAACAGTCGCTTACGATATATTGTGAATATCCTGATGTAAATTCTAGGGTTTGTAAATGCTTCCTTCCTGATTGTGCTATGAGTGTTGATGCAATGATGAATTGGCTGGAGGACGGAATGTAAGCGTACAATACTTAGGTGGTTAAACCACCTTTGTGAAATTGGACGGTGCTCGACTGATGAAATTCAGGCACCTAGAAAAAACCCAGTGTTAAGGTTTTCATGTGATTGAGCAGAAAAATCAAAGCAATAAGAAGCCCAGGGTTGACCCAAGTTGTTGTTTGAGGGATTGAGCCGTAGGTCACAGATCAGAAAGTATCCCGAACCCCCCACCCATCCCTTTGATGAGTTAAACTATTCGTCCTCAAAGGGATTGGGGACGAATATCAGAGTGCTTCCCTACTGACACTGGCTGGTAAGCACTAGCTTGTTCTGGCTTTTGCAGCAAGGGAGAAGGAGGACTTTGGATTGAAGCCTAGCTCAGACGACTTCCGGATTAAAGGACTCCACAACCATTACTTCTATGAATAAGCACACTTGAGATTGGTGTTATGTGGACTCAGACTATATAGGCTATTACTGGAAGCGTGTATGATACACGACAAAATCCATTTTCAGGGTCGTCCATTAGGTACCCAAAGAATGTGCACAGAACCACAACTGACTGAATGGATGTTTGATGGCCGGCATATTAGAAACAATTGAAACAACTAGGATTTCTTTCTGTCTTTTGCTGTTTCTATTTCCAAGTTGGCAATACTAATTTTGTTTAGATAATATCTCAGAAGGGCTCAACTCATGTTTCCCAAGACACTGTTCTTCTGCCGTGCCAAGTCTGGTATGCAATTCCATCTTTTCATTCTTCTCTTGCATCTGATGGACCATACCTGTATTCCCCTACCTCCAATAAGAAGCTCACCATCGTTTTTCCATTCTTTTATTTATTGTCTAAGAACACTGGGGAATTTGTTTTTCTACAATGGCAGCTGAATTGGGTAAGGCTTGGTCGCACAACTTAAGAGCAGTGCCTGCAGATTTGGTAGTGGCAGAAAAAGAAGAAGCAAAGGTCGTATTGACCTTGTTTTTGAAGAGAAAAGGTTTAAGCAAGGCAGTGGCAGTAGGAACTATCAACAAATCAGAACATTTTATTGATCACCTCGTTTCAAGGCTTCATTCTGTTCATGAAACTCGGTATCTAGTAGGTTCGAGTACAATGCGTCATTGCTTTCCTTGAAGCACACCTTTATTATGTTTATCTATTTCTTTATTACCAGGGTCGTCCCTGAGTGTTAAGGCCTAACACAAGTTTGGGGATGGGGCCTTCCTTCCATAAACAGATGTCAATGCCCTTGCCCTCTTAACTGAAAATCTAGACTATGTTGAATCAGATTTGGGCACTTGGGCTTTTAAATTAGACTGTTTATCAAACTAAAAGCTTTTGTATTTGGCATTTTTATTCAGGGCACTAAATTTTTTGGGGCCCTATTTTTGCATAACTGTTGGGGCCTAAAGTAGTGGCTCCATTGGATTTAGCCTAGGGACGATCTGTTTATTACCTAACTCATCCGATTTTGTTTGACATTTCAGAGCGAGAGCTTACTACTCATGAGATTGCGGATGCTCTAAATCCATACCTTGAAACTCTCTTTGAGGAGTTTGGAGACATTTTTGTCAATGTGGTGGAAAATTTTCCAAATCCACCCAATGAAGAAAGATCAAAAAAAAAAAAACCTATCCTCCCTGTGGAAGAAGGATCGATTGTGTCGGTTTCATCCCCTATTAGCAGCGTCAGCTCTAAGAAGTTAAAAGCCTTGGCTAGATTGACACAAATTATCTACCTCACAGAACTTGGCATGGAACTTGAGGCGATCAAAGAAGTGACACGCAAGTATCCTCCCTTCGCCTACTACAGCTTGGATGGGAAAATTAAGCCTATGGTTGAATTTCTTCTTGATCTTGGAGTACCAAAATCTGATATCCCCACCATTCTCAGCAAAAGGCCTCGACTCTGTGGATTCAGTCCCTCTGAAAAGTTAATACCCAATATGACGTTTTTAGAGAACTTGGGCATGGACAAGAAACATTGGGCTAAGGTGATTTACCGATTCCCTGTGCTTCTTACTTATAGCAGGGAGAAGTTGAAATCAACTGTTGATTTTCTTTATGAGATGGGGCTTTCAGCCAAAAGCGTGAGTAAGGTTCTAACACGCTTCCCGAATATTGTGGGTTATAGTGTGGAGGATAAGTTAAGGACTACAGCTCAGTATTTCTCTTCTATTGGGGTTGATGCTGGCAGTCTTCTCCAGAAATGTCCACAAACTTTTGGTCTAAGCATTGAGGCCAATTTGAAACCTGTGACAGAGTTTTTCTTGGAGAGGGGATTCACTACGGAGGATATTGCATCTATGGCTTCCAGATATGCAGCTCTTTATACTTTTAGCTTGTCGGACAACGTGAGACCCAAGTGGGAATTCTTTTTGACAATGGATTACCCGAGATCTGATCTGGTTAAATTTCCTCAGTATTTTGGGTACAGTTTGGAGGAGAGGATTAAACCTAGGTATGCAATTATGACAGAATGTGGAGTAAAGTTGGTTCTGAACTTGTTGCTATCTCGTTCAGATGCTGATTTGGATAAGGCTCTGAAACGAAAAATGGAGAAAAATGTTGGATGAGACTGTTCCAATTACAATCTGTTTTTGTTCATCGCAGGTAATTCTATTACATGTTTGTTCATCACAGGTAATTCTATCAATAGGTAATTCTTATACAGATTGTTGAAGAAAACATTCCACATTCTCCTTTAGCTCTTTCTCAAACTTTGTTTCGCTTTGTGGGCTGTTTATCCTTCTCTTTTCTTCTTCTTCTTTTTTTTTTTGCTGTTTAAATTACCAACAATGTTCCTTTAATTGTCCAAGAAAGGGACATGGCTTCCAACTCTCTCGTGCACCTTTTTATTTTCTTTTGACCCTTTCCTCGCTGGTAAAGACATGTTGGAAATTTGAATGAGAATCTCTCAATAAGAATTTGGAAAAGCCAAATTTGTTAATCGGGAGGATGCATGCGCTTTCGCTGTTCCCGAATACCTGGATAGTGTTGGGGCCAGGGCCGGGACTCAAGATTCGTGGGCTCGCGGCCTGTGGTCTGTGTTTTGTGGTCTAGTCTAGGTTGGTTTGGAATTGAGTCGGGTTTTAGACCCAAAATTCCCTAAATGACAAGTTTGTGTGGGTGTTGGCATGATTGGTCTTTGAATTACTTGTTGGGCTATAAAACCTAATGGGTTCTGACTTAACGGTATTGGGCTTGGGTATTATGATTGGCCCAACTCAAAATTTATCGTGGACTTGGGTAGCCCATAAGAGTTCTTCCAAGAGAAGAAGAACGTTTCTGCTAACTGGATTTTTGTCTAACCGATTGATACCAATTCAATTTCATCGAAAGTTTCAACTAGATGATTGATCTCCCATTTGTTTCTCTGCAATATGCTCTCTCAATAGTGTTTTGTGCCGTTTCTCTGGGTTTCAACACACTGATAATCGGTAGTATTTCTTCTTGTCTTGCTTTCTTCTCTGGGTTCCTTTCGCTTTGAGTTTGATTCTTCGAGTTTCCGTGTAAGATGCGAATTCAATTTGCCGAAGCGGCTTTCAGAGGTGGTTTCTACAATAACCATTGTATCATGGAAGACAGACGATGACCCAATCTCCTCCACCAATGAAGCCGCGAATCTGTTTTAAAAAAAACATGTGATACACGGCCTCAGTTCGTGTTTAATTGCTTTCCATTGAATTCAATTATTGCTTAATTCTTGCTCGACTTCATTTACTAGGTTTACTTGGATTTTCTTGGATTTTGTTAGTTACTTTGTGGAATTGAATAATTGGCAGTCTGCTCTACAAATCTCCAGAAACATTTGGTCTAAGTATTGATGCCAATTTTGAAACATGTGACACAATTTTGTTGGAGAGGGGTTTCAGCGTAGAGGATGTTGCAACTATTGTTTCAAAATACAGATATTTGTAGTTCTTCTTGACGATGGGTTACCCGATATCTGATCTGGTTAAATTTCCTCAGTATTTTGGGTACAGTTTAGAGGAGAGGCTTAAACCTAGGTATGCAATTATGATGGAAAGCGGAGTAAGGTTGGTTCTGGGCTCGTTGCTATCTCGTTCGGATGGTGATTTGGATGGGCTTATGAAACGAAGAACCAAGAAAATTGTTGGATGAGACTGTTCTGATTACAACCTGAGGGTTAGGGATTTCATTTGGTCCAAAAGCAACCTGAGGGTTCCGATTACATCTCGGGTGATGCAACCTGAGGGTTTGGTTTGGGATTTCATCTGGTCCAAAAGCAAGGTAAAGTAATGGTTAGGCTTTTGTGATGATGCATTTTTTAGAACTTGATAAACTATAGAAACTCGGGGCGTCACGTTGTTGCTGTAAGTATGAATACAAGACCCAGAGTAGATAAATGTTGGTTGCATAATTTGGTATGTACAGATCAC
This sequence comes from Arbutus unedo, assembly GCA_014822125.1. Classification (NCBI taxonomy): domain Eukaryota; kingdom Viridiplantae; phylum Streptophyta; class Magnoliopsida; order Ericales; family Ericaceae; genus Arbutus; species Arbutus unedo. The sequence continues at coordinate 48,162 of JABCMJ010012900.1, read as the reverse complement.
ATGAAGACTCTACTAGTTTGATTTCGGGAATGGAGGAACCTGCTGCAGAACAGGTATGCTGTGCGCGAAAACGATGTCGTTTGATTTTGGTTGTAAGTAGTTTTTTTTCTAGTTTTGTGGTTTCGAGAACTCAATATCATTGGATGATTGTAATCCTGGGATGTTATGACCTACTATAAAAAGACCATGCTACGTAAATGTGAATTTCGTTACAAGATCAGAAAAACAATCACGAGGCTATTCCACGGGCTGGATCTACACCACATTGGGTCATGGTACAAATAGATTCGAATTGAATTCAGTATGAGCTGGATCAAAGACTCACAACATTCGCTTATCGTGGTTTGTTTACCCAGCCCAGTCTACTCCAATGTTGGGCCAAATGGAAGGATTGACAAGGCTCGTACACCGTGCAACCAGCTCATCTTCGGGAAGGGATGGGGATGACAATTTTATCCGATCTGTCTTGTTTTCTGCACTGTTTGGATTAGAGTTTGGGGGATCGGGTTGGATTTGGAGTCAATTTAAAAAGTTGGGAACGGATTGGAGGCGGGTTTTAGTATCTTCAATTCGTTTTTCGTCCCGTTTTAAAATAATTATTAAATATATGTTCTTTTGACTTTTATATAGTGTTAGATAAAATTTACACTTTATGTTTGAACTTTGTTTTTAATTTAAAAATAGTATTTTATTGTTGAAAGTTGAAACAATTTAATTATGTTATGTTTTTCTTAGATGAATTTTGACTTTATGTTTTGTGATTTTGAATAGAATTTAAACTCTATGTTATATTATGTATTAGTTTTATAATTGTAAATTTGTGGTTATTTTTATATGAGATGAAGTAATTTTTTTTTGTAAAAAAAATAGAGCAGGGCAGGGCGGAAATTTTCGTTTCCCGTTTGGGGTGGTAATGAAGGGTGAAGTTCATTATCTATTCGGAGAGCGGGGGTGGGAATGGAGGCGTAGTTCGGATTTGGGGATCGGCGAACGGAGATGGTAAAATCCGCCTCTGATTCGTTCCATTGTCATTCCTACCTTCGGGCACACGGATAGTGTGTGAGCTCAGTCCGAGCTGAGAGTGGTTGGTATGATCATAGTACACCTCAACTTTTTACGGCTCTACGTAGACATCAGGTGACTCGGTAAACTGACACTCAATGTGTTATGCATAACATTGGAGATAGAGATGATTATTTCTAACGTCATGTTGCATGGGTTTAGCGCATGTTGACTTGAGGTGCGGGTTCTCAATTTAAAGAATAAAGTATCTATTTATAAAAAAAAAATTGAAAAAATTGAATTGAATTTAAATGATACCATTAATTTAAAAATTGGCAGTCTTTAAATAGAAAGGCGGGAAACTGTTTAAATATAAAGGTCAGAGAAATATTCCAAATAACTCAAAATTTATCAATCAATTTTCATATTTGGCAAGCACACACCTACCATTAATTGACTTTCCAATTATAAAGTCTGGAATTCTATAATCCAGCCACAAAAATCATCACAAAATTTATTAATTATTACTAATGGGATATGTTGCCTAAAGAAAAAAGTAGACTAATTAAGAAAATATTAAATATTTTCAAAAAAAATCAGCTTTATGTTTACTTTATAAAAAAATACCATTCACATACAAAGAAAAATTACATTATCTAAAGTCATTAGTGTCTTTCCTTTTATAAATTCATAGATTTAGTGTCCATTAATGTCTTCCTTTTACAAGTTTAATTTTTTGTAATTACCATTACCATTTATAATGTTTGAAAATACTTCCATTGAAATAGATTGTATTGTCTTAAAAAATTATAAATAAAATAAAATAATTCTTTATAAAAATTGTATTTTCATTGACATAAATAGATTCAAATGATTCCAAATTTTAAGTTTTTCATTTACATCAACAAATTCTAATTGAAATGACAACTCTTCGATTATCTCCCCCGAAATTTATTTGGATTCAAAATTATGCTAGCCTATGTCTATGAAAATGGAGACTACGGTATAAATCATTAGAGTATAATTTTTTTTATAATATATCAAAAAATAGAGTATAATTATCTATGACGATTGAATTACCATTATGAAAATTGATAATATTTAATATAAAAAAAGTGTTTGCACAGTAATAATTACAAAATAAAAATGATCAAATGGTAAAAAATGGTGCTCTCGTTCGTATACATACTTATATTACATATTTTTCAGAGAAAATGAGTGTTTATTATTATAAGTCGATTATTTAAAAATTTACCTTTTTTTTGTGCAGCCCAAACCCTTTTCGGATAAGCATGAAGCTGGCCATTAACTATCGGTAAAATTATATACGACCAACGTTATATATATATATATATATGACATTTATTAATTTGAATATATATTAAAATTTATGAAATCTTATTTTATATTTTGTCTTATAATAATATGTCACGTAGATATAATGTATACTTTAATATATAAATCAATGTGTTAGTAGATTTATTCATATTTGTAAAATCTCTAGTTCCCAGATTGTTTGTTTTGTTGTTTTACAACCTTACCCTCCAAGGGCTAATTTATTAATGAATAAGTCACATATTATTTAAATATGAGAAGACAAAATTGCTCATGTAGGATTTAGATGAGTCAGGATTTGAGTGACTTTCGAGGGTGTTTTTTTACTTCACTCTACATAACTTTTTTCGCATTAATTGTTTGACAAATGAGCAGATTGGAAAGAGATGTAGTGTAATTTTTTATAATACGTATGTAGTGCGAATAAATTAACGTAATTTTATTCGACTTGTTTTTAAAATTATATTATTTTAACTTATCAAGGAATTATTATCAAACAAATTGCATAGAGATCAAAACGATATAGTTTTAAGAACAAAGTGAATAGAATTACGTCATTTTACTTGCACTTACTATAATTTATCTAAATCCCGAATGAACAGAGCCTTAAAAATGAGATCGGTTCTAAAAAAACCTCGGAATACATAAATTAGTCTTTAACACTTTGAATTATAAAAAAAAAATGCCTTAAAACATTACATGAACATTGTTTTTCGCTTTGGACCCCTTTGCCTAATTTCACTCAAACAAATAAAATTCATTAATTTGGAGACTTCTTTGGTACTCTTTTTCATAATTCCAATTTTCTGAGGCTTCTTCGAGACTCAGTTCCTTCACTAGTACCGAAATCGACCGTTTCTTCTTCCCCATAAGACCCGCATAAAGCTCCTCCCTCTCTCCCTCCTTCCACATCTGTTTCGGTAGTTCAAAACTTCAAATGCGCACCAAGAACAGTTGAATCTCGTGTATTTCAAACGCAAATTGACTTCAAAGAGAGACAGGAAGATAGGGAATCAGAAGCAAAACATGTTCTACTCCCACTGCCTGCTATCTAGAAAGGGGGCTTTAGGCACTATATGGGTTGCTGCTCACTGTCTCAAAAGGTTGAATAAACACCAAGTTTCTCAGACTAACATCTCTTCTTCCGTCGGTGAGTCCTCATTTTCTCTTTCTGTTTAGATTTCCTGCTGCTTCTCTTTTACTGTGAAGTTTTTTGTTTCCTTTTTTACTGGGATGTTGAGTTGAGACAATAAGCAAAGAATGCTTAGAGCCGTTGACACATGGAGAGAGACGTGCATGATGGGTTCATGATATGATGATACTGTTATGTATTTGTTGTTCGTGTTTTCTCTCCCGTAAGAACATAAATTTGTAATCCAAAATTTGGGCTTTTTGTGGGTACTTTATGTTCAGCTCTGAAGTCTATTGATAACTCTTTTCTTGGTGGAATTGGGGGATTTGTGCATTTCTGATTGAAATTTAAACTTAAATCACCCCTCTAGCTTTTACTCTGAACTTTACTGAATTTGCAATCAAAGGTTTGGGCTTCTTGTGGGTACTTTATATTCAGTTCTGTCGTCTATTGATAACTGTTTTCTTGGTGAAATTGGGGGATTTGTGCGTTTCTGATTGGATTATATAATTGAATCACCATCTCTAGAACTTAACTAGGGCCGGCCCTGAGTTTTCAAAACGTGAAAAGAAATCTAAAAAAGGGCCCTTTATATTTTCAAAACGTGAAAAGAAATTATAATAATTTTGAAGACAATATTACAAAAAATACTTTGCATTATAGATAACAAAAATACAAGTTCAAATATTACATGTTCTTCAATTGAGCTTCCTATTTTCTTGTTACTAAATAAGAACTTATCAATTGTCCCTTTTTGAGAATTGACTAATACTTCTATTTTTTTATTCTTTTTCCTCTTTTCATATCTGGATTGATAACTCCTTGGAAGCATGATGCACCTAATGGAAAAAAATGACATTATAATTTTTTACAATTTATGTGTTCTTTCCAAATAAACAAGCAATAACCAATATCTTGCAAACTAACCTACTGAAACTCATCAAAATTCTAATTCTTCAAATATTCAAGAGACCTCCAAAGTTCTAATTTATTTAACAAATAATGAAAACCTCAAACTAGCCTACAACATAGAAGGTTAAGAAAAGCTCACTTAATTAGCAATTAATATGTAATATGTATCTATATACATAATTTTTTCAACTGATTTATACACACAATGAAAAGCCCTAATTTCTTCTAATTTTTTGTTTTTCTCGTTGAGACAAATTAAGAAAGTAAAAAATACACAACCCAAAACTTAATTAAAGACATTGAAAACTCATAAAAAGATTATAAAAATCTAACTTTTTAAGACATTAGACTTGCCAATGAGCTGCCAAACATAGGAATTTAGTTCCTTAGAGCATGTCTAAGAGCATTAGTCATTTAGCTATTTTGGATAGCCCAACAAAAAAAAAAACCCCGAAGCTCAATAGAAACTAGCTATAATAGTTTTGTGAACAGTACCTAGCTTAATTTCCCTAACCACTATTCACCCATCAAAAATACTTTTATATTTTTAATCCCACCTCTTAAACACACACACACACTCTCTCTCTCTCTCTCTCTTATTTTTTAGAACAAAATAATATTTAATCTTCTTTGATTCTTGTTGGATAGCTTAATGCATTATGAGGTTGCTGCTATAGTGCTATAGGATTTCCTTAACCATTAATCCCACAATTACATAAGACAAGGAGTCGTGCACGGTGCACTATAGGATTGATGGGAATGCAAATGGCAAACACTGACCTCCAAAATTTCAAATAGGGTCGTTTAGAGTTTCAGTGAGGGAGGGGTGCTCCTGCTCTAATGATTGAAGTATATAATGTGTGTTGGGTTTGTAATTTTTGAGCCCTAAAACTAAATTTTTGGACCACCAAAGAAATTGGACAATCTAATTGGGCCACAAACTTTAAAAAATTGAGTTTTTTTATTCCGATTCAAAGTAATACTTAATTTTTAGTGGGGCCTCTAAATTTGGGTTGATTTTGGGGGGCCCTAGGCAATGGCCTCTTGGGCCTTGCCCAAGGGCCGGCCTTGAACTTAACTAAGATTGGGGTTAAACTTCAATGTAATGACTGCATTTTTTAAAAAGGCATTATTCATGCGTTTTTTGTAGCTGAGCTGTTTACAATTTCAAATTGCATTACATGAAAACGAATTTAATTTAAAAAAATTTTGAGTTGTTATTTGGAACAAAACACCATTGAGTGACACATTTGGCAGAACACTCCATCAAGGGTCGCGATTGGTCCCAGACCACACTTCAACCTCTTTCTTTCCCCATAGTCAACCACCTTCATTCACACTCTTATTTCATCACTTATCCACACTCATGAACCATCGTCTCTCCCACCCCCAATCATCACCTCATCCAACACCGCACTCATACTTTACCACACTCCGCATTAAATCTCACCTCGATATATAATACCCATGCAGTGTTAACCATTTTACAATGCTCACCTCTAAGAATTAGTTCTCTCTCCTTTCTCCCTCCTTCACCCTCTTCCTCTTTAAACTCAGACACCATTGTTGTACTTCCAATCTCCAAGCTCCACCACCCTCCAAGAAGCTTCAATCCAACCGTAAAACCACCACCCCACATCCAACAACACCCACTCGAGTTATCCCAACGTTTGTCAGCCACCGCCTTTGCTAGATTGCCAGACAAGAGGTAGGATAGCAAAAACTGTACTTTTTTCTTGATCACACAGTTAATTACATTTTTCATTAATCAATGCATGTTTTAAGTATTAAGTGTTGTATATAGCACCTTGATAAAAGAAAATGGAGAAAAAACTCATTTTGGTAGTAAAAACGCTATGCATTTTGTACAAATTGTTCGGTCACTAGTTTGGCCACTCTGTTCGAGTACCGCTTGGCCACACTATTCGGCCATACTGTTGGGCCACCGCTTGACCATACTGTTCAGCCACTGCTCAACCATACTCTTTGGCCCATTGCTCAGCCACAACCACCGTTCAACCACATCGCTCAGCCACTGTTTGGCCACACTAGTCGGCACCCCCTTCAGCCATACCTTTTGGCCATTGTCAACCCACCGTTCAACCACACCTTCAGACCATCATCCGGCCACACCTTTTGGAAATTGCTTGGCCACTTTTTGGCTACTGCTTAGTCACTGTCAGCCATACTGTTCAACCAAACTATTTGGCCCACGGTTCTGAAGCTGCTTGGCCAACTTTTCGGTAGGTTGCAACCTTCGTTTACACATATATTTGATTGGCTTTGATCTCGGGACTCATGTCTATTATTTCTTGACTTTTATGAATTATTTGCATGAAACTTAGGTGAAACTTACCACCCAACGAATTATTCATGAAACATAGTTTGTGGATCTCATAATGCTCTTGATCGTTGACTTTATCATGGCGATGTTGCTTATGTTAATGGTGTTAAACTAGTTATAACTTCGAGAAAGTTAGAAGATATGGAAACTAGATTTGGGGCATGTCTTGGGTTGTGCTATGCATCGAGCCATACTAAATTTTAAGTCATGCCATGTCTTGAGCTTTACCGTGCATTTGTCAAAACGAGATAATTAGAACTTGGGTTATGAAGGACTAGAATTAAGTTGGATAGGCATGGAGAACACGAGCATAGTGTATGTGAACTTGGCACATGAGAGTATAGCGTATGGGAGCATAAGCATTGGGATCATAGGGTACGGGAGCATTGTAGGTTAGATTGAGAATCAAGGACTGAATTTGGGATTTAGGAATTGTTAAACTCTGCTATATCTCTTACTTCTTTGTTTCCCCATTTATGTAGATTACATACTTGTCATTCTATCATATCATTCTTGTAAGGGGATCGGGTACTTTTCTTTATCCTACTGAGTGTCACAACTCACGGGTATTATGTTGCCCTTGGTAATCCAACGCCCCATGAAGATGGAGATGCGTTTCCGAGGACGTGGCCGCTAAAGCTGTCGAGCGGGAAGAGATGGCAGAACCTTAGCTATACCGGTTGATGTTAGATGCTCTGTGTTTTTTAAAGTTTTTTTTGTAAGAAATCCCACATTAAATTTCATAGCAAAAGCTTCCTCAATGTTATTATGGTTGTAATATTTTAAAAATTTTGTACTAAACTCATATGGTTTTAATGAAATTTCTAAGTTATTTTTCTCATTTTATGAAAATCTTTCATTAACAAACCCAATTTTGTGGACATTACATTCAAAAGCTTCATTTGATAGGGAATAAACCTTTGGCCATACTCAAATCTAATCTTAATTTGGTTAAAAGCTTCCATGATGTTATAATTGTAATCTTAAGAGACAAAATGACCGTTCGAAATTTGTGTTAAGATGTGGGTAAAGATTTGCTTGAAATTCTATTCGATGTTGTTCTGATCCAATGAGTGGAGGCAATTTAAAGAGTTTTTAATCAAATTTGAGTTTGGGCGGGGATTGAGTGAACTCTCCTCTAATTCGCAGGAGACTTAGATGCATTTTTGTTTTCCGCAATTTATTACCCTTGTAGAGTTACGGGTCCGCTGTTGCTTTGCCTATTTAACGTTTCAAATTTCCAATGGCTATATGAAACCATTCAAAACTTCTCGCAGACACCTTTGTTTATCTTATGTTCATAATTTCATGTAGGAATGGTAACATTGAATCTGATGAGTGTTTATGCTTCCGAAAGCTGGTTCTAAAAAGTTGTGGTTGCGAATGGTTATTTTCATGCAAGTGCCTGTATCTAAATCTTTCTAGCAGCTTTCACTTACTGACATTTTTCTTGTTCTAATACAGAGAAGATATTGCTTGATGAAGTTCCCGTTGTCTCGTATAGAGTACTAGGATACCTACTCTTGGGTGTTGTGAGGATATACTCAAAGAAAGTCCAGTATCTGTTCCATGACTGCCGTCACGTGCTTGTGAAAATCAATAATTTTGCGGGTAAGAAAAAAGCTAACGTGCACATTGAGGCTATTTGCCCACCACCTCTCTCTATCACCAGACCAGAAAGGTTAGAGCTCGATACTTTTGATCTGCAGATCCTGGAAGATGGTATCGGGTGAGTTACACGCTTAAATCAATTCAGAAGTTTTAAGGTTACATTTGTCCTTCTACTAAATCTTGACCACCTTTTTTCCACCATCTGTTCTTTAGATTACACACACTTAATGTGAGACCTGATGAAGATATTATCCTTACAGGTATTCAATGTTTTGCAAGTTCTTTATAACTTCTTGACTCCATATACTTCAACATAATTTTTCCCTTTGTATTAACAGACGCATGGAAAAATGAAGGCAGTGGACTTTATCTATTGGACAAGGTTTGCATAATAAATGTTGCAACTTGTTTTAGTGCCTATATTGTAAAAAAGCTCCATTCCCTCTGATGCTCTTCTATGAACTCTTTTTTACTTATAAGAGAAAATATGTTTGTCTTTGATAGGGCCATATATGTTCCAAGTTCTTTCTCAAGTTTAAGAACACTATGACTAAGTTTTCTAGCAGAGTCAGATTGATTTTTTTTTTTTTTTTGACTTTGGTAGCCTATCATACATGCATCTATGGTTCAAGTTTGAGGTCTTATCGTTTGTTCTTAACTAGCGTATTAATCGTGCCTACGGCACTATCAATAACATTAAATACATGTTTGGATTCTAATTCAACTGTTATTCAAGTTATTAGCATGTTGCATTGTGTAATTTTTTTTTGTAGTGAACATTAGCCATTAGGTCAAAATAATTTCAGTCATAGTTGTGAAAATGTGTTTGAAAAGTCCCACACCGTTGTGTATCCTAATATAGATTAGTCTGGATCTTGCAATGTTTTTTTGGAGAAAATGCGTATATATTATATCGTGGAAAATATCTATTCATAGAAATAAATTAGCTTAGTAAAATAGAGTGTTTAACCGGATGGGGAGAGATCTTTTATTGCTTTTTTGAAAGTTGTGGGGCTAACAAATGCTATTTAAGATTCTTGTGTAACTTTTTGTAGTGAATCTCAATTGTTAGATCAAATCAATCCTGACCGTTCTTATGAAAATATATTTAAGAGGACCCACACCGTCATGATTTGTAATATAGATTTCACAAAAGTTCAGATGCGCGAGTTGAAGTTTGCAAAAAGTATCCAATACTTCGAAAACAAAGTAGATTAGTTTTCACAATGTGGATGCATTTAGGAGTATTGAAAATGCATCGGTGAGTATCTGAAGATGGAATACGACTCCCGTCTAGAGGTGTATTGGATAGTGGGATTCACCCTATGCATTAGTTCATATAGAACTTGATTCACTAGAAGTCATGGTAAAAGCTGCGATAGAAGTCAGTTGTTAACAGTTCTGAAATGTCTTCAATGAGTCCTCTTGATTAAAAATTTGTCGATTACGACACGATCAGCCAGGATGATGTGTGTTCATTGTAGCAAGCTGCTGGGTGTGAGTCCAGCCTGAGGCATGCCTTATATAGTTATATAAGTTATTTCGTTTGGCTAAACAAGTAGATTGTTTGTCAATTTGCAGTATCATTTTGAGGAACATTTTGAAACTTGTTCAACAGCATCAACAACTTTAAACCCAATTCTTTAAAATCTGATTGGATGTAACCATGGCACCCTGGATAAATGGATTGCCATCCAAGTAGATTTTTGATTGCTTTATTTAATTATATTTCATTTGAATATGGATAATACAGGTTTCTGTAATTTGCAGTATCATTGTGACGAAGATGCTGAACATTTTGAAGCTTGCTCGACAGCTTACACTCCAGTCAAAGAGTATGTTCTCTAAAGTCCTCATGTTATGGAATGGAATTGATCTAGTTATATTTCTTCAAGCTGGTTCAGAACATAACTTGCATCACTGTTTCAGTGTTCTTTCACCTTACACCATGGTGGGAAATGATGTGGTGCCAAGCTCATCACATGATCTAAGCAACACGGCAGCAAGCATAGAGAAATTTCGAGGCAATAATTTCTCACTGGAAGAACGTCTGCACCCTATGTTACTTTGTGAGTTTGATGAAGAACCAGGCCTTGATGGACCATTTGGTGAGAAGTATCAGACTGATATAGAGCAGATAGAGATTCCCAACACTAAAAATGTTATTAGAGCTGAGGAAGAACCTCCGGATATATTGAAACCATATGGTGAAGAGCAAGAAATGAGTGCAGAGCAGGTAAAGTCCCAACAAGTGATATCACCTGAAAGCAGTACTAAGAAAGACCGCCTCGTATCGATTACTGTTGATGTAACTCCCCCGTCCAAGTGCTCAAACACTCCAGGTATATTATAGTTCAAAAACAAAAATGTCACTTACACATCTCATATGTATTTTCCTACCGTATCCTTAGTAAGAGAGCTGATTCCTGCTGACCAATCAGCCCTGGCTTTCTGATTGTTTCTGCAAACCTTGACACATTTTTTCCTTGTTTTATTTCGTTTAAGTAAAAGTCATGATATTATTATCAGAGAAGATATTGTCCTTAAAAGGTTCATCATTAATGAAAATCTCTTCTGCTAATGTAGGTGCAACTACACCAGACTTTATGGTGGTCAAAACTCCAGCTGCCAGGGAACCTGCTAGGGTTTCAAGAAAGCGAAAATGTTTGCTCGATGACATTCTCGTGTTGCCTAACAAGTATGTGAGACTAATCTGTCTGTTTGAAGGTGCTTCCAAATTGCTTGTGTAGTAGTTATATTCAGATTTAGGCTACATTTGTTTTCTTTTTTCAAAATAAGAATTGTTCCTATGATGCCTTCTACTGTTAGCCATATCCATTAGTGGTGACAATGTCTAGTTGATTGTCTTCATTGTAATCATTGTGGCTTCTTTTCTCTGCTATTATTTTTATTCCTCTTGACGCGAGTCCATTTTACTTCACAATCTACTGCTATTTTAATTTTTGTAGTTAAGGTTGAACTTTTAGCTTTGACAATAATATGAGTCTATACACAATAAATAACTTTTCTGGCAAACTGTGGATGTTATCTAAACTCATTTAATTCTAAAACCTATGGAATTTAGGGTTTCTGTAGTTGTAACATTGGAAAACTTTGAATTAGCTGATAGACCTTCAAATAGCCATGGAGGCACTAGGGTCTAAGGATATCAGTGATCGAATTACCCGAATACACAAGTTACCTTAAATCAATTGGTAGTCTGGCTGAACAAGATGGTACGTGAAGTTTTTCAATTTGGTCTCTAGTAAGCATGTCAAGGAACGGTTAACAAACATTTTTGCCCGTAATGCATGCACTGTAGACTGAATTCCTTCTGTTCTTGATTTGTCATTAGGATTCTAGGTATGGATTCTGGTTCTAATTATCTTAGTATGCAACACAGAATAAGATAAGATCTGATATCAGTTATGCAGGAAATAAAAAAATCTGCTGACATTTCTAGGAGGCACCTACGTAGTCGTTAAAAATTCACATGGTAACCTTTCCACTATTGTCGTTTTGACAGGGTAGTTAAAGAAAGCATCGATGACTCCAGTGACTTGGTTTGTAAAAGAAGGAAAGCTCCTCATACAGCTCTCCTTGCCTGGAAAGCACATAAAATTTCCAATCTGCCTCACACTTTTTGGGAGCCTTTGATTCCGTGTGAGTTTTTGTCAGAGGTTGTATCTCTCCCATGCAAGAAGAAATTAAAGAGCCCAGAGGCTGTTGAACCTGTGGAAGCTCCTGAAAAAATAGGTGAAATAGGATCACCAATTGTTCACAGAGTTCCAGATGAGGCAGATATTGCCCCTTCAACACCCGTTACTTGCTCAAGTTCTTTGAGGTTGCATGAGGACGAGGTTCAGGAATATACTGACTTAGATAGGGTGGGCCGGGCAAGCCCGTTGGAAAACACAGAGAAAGTGTTGTCTCTAAGCGAGGATACAGAATTAGATACGAGCCTGATAAACGAGGTAATACAAATGATGTATCAGCTTTTCGTGGGGTATTTAACTGTCATTTATGCTGAAAGAATGATACGGAATTGTAACGGTGGTTGTATGTTCTTATTCTGTGCTGTTGGATTATTAGTTTCACAATTTTCCCGGAATTTATCTTACCTGACAAACTGTGATGATTTGATATTGCTATTGATTCCATGTCAGATGAGAAATCCAGGTGAAGGAGATAACGGGGAAACAAGTAAGAACACTTCCAAATTGATTTCTTCCACTTGAACTTGTGTTTTGCCACTTTACTTGCCTTTTGGTTTGACAATGGAAACCAATTTGTTGGAGTGTTTTTTGGGGGCTATTTATATACACATGGCATTCTTATCCAACTTCAATGTTTGTTGCAGATGAATGGTCAATCAGAACCAGGTATGTTGATGGGGGGCTATTGCAATTTTCTCTTGTTTCTGTAAATTTAAGCTCCCATTGTGAGTATGGAGGGAAATATTCCTAAGTTTTTAGACTTTTGGTGAACAGAACAATAGCAAGGTATCTGCATAGAAGCTTTCGAAACAGAAAGAAACAAAGAGGAGACTCGGTGGTAAGCTTATCGCAGGTCCTGAAACGGAAAACAAAGACTGAAAATGCAAGGGTATTTTATGAGATACTGGTATGCTGTTTTCCTTCCATTCATCTATTGAGTTTCAATCGAATCTACACAAATATGATACGGATATAAAATTACGTATAAAATATGCATAATATTGGTGTTTAATAAAAAAATTGCAGGCATTGAAAAGTGGAGGCTATATTGATGTGAAGCAACATTCACCCTACGAAGACGTACTCATACTGGAAACTCCCAAGTTGCAAGAGTTTTGTGAAAGTTGATATAAATGTTTAGGTAGGATCCAAAGCTGTATGCTTCATCTGTCGGTAGGTGATAGGGAGTAGATAGTTGTTAATTTATGCATTAGGAGGTAAGTAGGATTTTGTTTCGGATCTTTTGTAAATTAAGTTTTTGGCTTTTAATAATGCAATTGTTTTTTCAGTGTGTTAAGCTCTGGTTCCTTCAAAATGTGGGTTGATTCGATATTCTGCTTGTTACCCAGATCTTCATACAACTGTGTTTGGATCTTCGGTCTAGGAGTTTTACTTCCACAAATCTCAAAGACAGCCTATAGGTTTCTTGGGAGTTTTTTCCTTTGTAATGTGCATTGACAGAGGAACTCTGTGGGTATGCGACAAACAATAAGGTACTTCAAGGGCTAGTGATTATGAATATAGTTTATAAAATTGAAGTGGAGTGAGTAGCAGATGTTGTAAAGGGTAGTAGGTGGTGGATAATAAAGACATAAAAACAAAAAATACGGATATCAATGCACAGTTTACAGATAGCGATAATTTTTTTATACATTATTAATTGTTTAATGGGTGGTGGTTAGCATTTTTCTATTGTAAATATTGAAATCTCACTGTAGTAGTGCTTTGAACACAGGCATGTAATCCTAGTGGTAGGGCCTTCATACTGTCAGTACACTATTAACATTTCTCTACTTGCACTCCGTGCGACATTTAGATATATATCTTTTTGATTTTCAAGCTTCTCACCAATTATGTTCGAAGCCAATACTTGATCCTCATGCAAACCCGCATGCTATCCTCTTGTTAATGGTCATTGTGCACCCCTAGCGTGCACTGGTGTTCTGCCGAAGTAAGGTAACACGTCCATCTAGGGCCCACAACGTTAGAACACGAGGTTTTTGTTAGATACCTTGATAGGCCATTTGCTTGGGATGTTAAGCTAACGGTTGACACACAGAGCATAGCGTGATTTCGTCCCTAAACTTTGTCTCCCGGTTATCGCATACTATAGACAACAAATGCTAAGACATACTGCCCCACAATTGAGACAGTTAGACATCCCTTCGAATGTCCAAGGCCTGCCCCTAACTCACCATGTGGTAGCACATTTTTTGTCTATGACGACACCTGAAAGGTTGATATTGCACACCACGCCCCCCTTAATATAACATTTTGAGCTTGAACCATCATCGATGTTTGATGAGTCATAATAGTCATATCTATAAAAGCGTTATTGTCAACAATGCTTACTAACATGTTGCTGACACTAGTCGTTTGTAAGATTATGCGTTCTATTTTAATTATCATTCCCATATCAAAACATGAGTGTCTTTGTAATAAAAACACAATAAGAACACATTAAATACATGAGCTTGATTATGCCTATCTACCTAAAAATAAGTGAATATTTTTCAGGGTTGACCTAGGTTCACTAATTAAGTCTTAAAGTTAAAACAAATTATAAATCTATGTACCAATAAAAAAAGAGTGATGTGCATCCATTTAAAATTAATTGCACTCCAAATAAGTATCATGGGCTCATGTGTATTTATCATTGTAATAAACGAATTATGTTTCCCAAAAGTTCATTCAAGATTTATTTTGAACTAATAGTGAGGCTCATTAAACTAACTACTATTAGGTTTCTTTAACTTATGATGTCTAAAGAATTTAAGCTACTTAATATAGATTCGATGAAATTTTCACACCAAATTTATATAATTTGGTTCTTGGTTCATTCGTCTGCCCTTGATCATCTCCCACTAAAAAGCTTGTTAAGCAAAATACCTAGTCAAACAAACTTTTGCAAGTCCAACATGTTAGTATGGCTAAGCATTTTGACTAGTTACATCGAGCCCGTCATTGAAAGTTAAAACAAATTTCATTAACCAATCAGAAATATCACATCATCAATTATCTCATAAAAAATGTATCAATTTATTTTTTATATAATTTGACCAGACAAAATACCTAATAATATTGTAACACATACACAAAAAAATAACTAGCCAAATTTAAAATTATACTTTTTGTGTACTTTTACCAAGTAAAATGACTTGTAGTGTTAGAGATGCTCCTACACATAAATCATGGGGTCAATTATGTAACTTTAAGAGGTTTTTTGGTGGTAAATCTCTCATTTTTTAAAAAAGTGGGTCGATTTTACAAGAGAATGAATATTCATGCTAAATGCCAGCCCTAACTTACTAGTCCATCTGAATCAGTAATACACCATAACCAATCTTCATCGAACAAAGCTAAGCAGCTACGGCAGCGATAGGCGGCTCCGGCAGCGATAGGGAAAGGTACTTCTCTCTCTTCTCTCTTCTCTCTTCTCTCTTTCTCTTCCTCTCTCTGTGTTCGTTTGCTAATCGATCACAATTAGAGCATTTTGGTGGGGCCTCAAGCGATGGCAAACGCAGCTCAACCTTTCAGTGGCAACTTGAAGGCAAGACTCTCTCTCTCTCTCTCTCTCTCTCTCTCTCTCTCTCTCTCTCGTCATTTATTGTTTGGTTGCTGAGAAAGCAGAGGAAAGAAATTTGAAAAAGCGTTATTTTCTACTGAAAACGTTCTCGGTTGAATCGGATTTCAGCAGTCAAAAGCGTGAATTTTTGTAATTCTTAGCTAGTGTAATTGAACCCTTCTGAAAATGAGATTAATTGATTATTAGTGAGATCATGCGAGGTGTTTCTGGAATATGCTGAATGACTTACATACGTATTGCATTGACGATGATTTCAGGTTATTCTTGTAATGCCTAGAAGCCGTCCTTTTTTAGTTCATAGTGGACTTGCTTTGCTTTTTGGGTGTGTTTGATGAGTTATTTTCAGATGGTAGAAGTATCCGCTATAAATTCCGAAGTACCAAAAAAAAAAGAAGTATCCGCTACTTATTTTTTCATATCTGGACACCTCCTTGGGGTTTTCTTTGTTGGCTTTTGTTGGGATCTTCATGATCCTATTTGTTAGTTTTTTGTGAGCTTTTGGGCGATTCTGAACCTCAGACACAGTGTCATCATTTCGTGCTCCTAGGTTTAGGTTTTCATTCCTTCATGGGTTGCACTGTATTAGCTTCTCGCTCTTTTCTCTTTATTTTATGGCATCTAATATGTGAAATTGCGAATATTGTCTGAAGTTTCATAGAAGAGCAAACATCTTGAGATGTCCAATTAATTCTATGAAGTTCACAAATGTCCTGGATCTCTTGTTACTTTTCGTCCGATTCCCTCAAAAGAACATTTTTTAGTACGTCATATTGGACTTTAGTTGAGTAGTTGTCTTGTAGAATCTTGAGGAGTCACTTATCAATAAGGGAAATCCCAAGGAGTCACTTGTCAATAAGATCATCATTTCCAAAACGCTGAAGTTGAAAACTTTCACCAATACTCTGATGGCTCGATGTCTTGCATTCTTGCTAGTGTATAAGTTCTGATTGTTATTGATCGACTGGCCGCAATTTCACTTTGTCCATGTCATATCAAAGCCACAAGTAGTAGTTTTAGTCTTTTAGTTCTAACTTTCACTTGTATCACCTCTTGATAAGTGTACTTATTACCTATGTTTACTAAAACCAGTTGTAACTTTCAAGCTTTTGTTCTCTGGCTTGACTCCATTTTCATTGTCGCCCAGATATATATAGCTGTTATGGCAGAGTAAGTATATAAAAAAATTCTATCTTCATGCAGAAAGCTCTTGCTGGCCTGAGACGTATCAATTTGGAAGGTCTGAGATGGAGAGTATTTGATGCCAAAGGCCAGGTTGGAATTATCTCGCTCTCTCCCTTTTCCCTTTTTCTTTTCTTCCGTTGTGTGTCTTTCGTTGTGTGTTTTTCTGAGATTACGTAATGTGATGGCAGTGTTTCAACTTTCCGAAGGATTTAGTAACGACGGTGTGAGTCATTGATTTGTTTTTGTAGTTTTGATACAAAACTTGGTGATGGAAATCTGTTTATAAACTGTCCCTCCCGTCCCGTGTGGAATCATGGATTTTTGGCCATCATTAATTTAATTTCCTTTCATTTGTGACTTGTCATGTAGGTCCTTGGAAGGTTAGCATCCCAAATATCTACTGTGATTCAAGGCAAGGATAAACCAACATACGCACCTAATCGTGATGATGGGGATATGTGCATTGTCCTCAATGCAAAGGATATTTGCGTCACAGGGAGGAAACTTACGGACAAGGTTTATTACTGGCATACAGGGCAAGTACCAGTTTCTTAGTGCTCTCTTCTTATTATGTGGAAATAAAATAAAAAGAAATAGAGAATGATTACCTTACCAGGTTGAATGTTGCTAGTAAATGTAGTAAGAATCATAAGAGCCAAATATGGTGCTTCATCTTCTTCTTCCTTTGTGGCGTGGAATTTGGATAGCTTTCTTTTAGGAAGTTCTAGCATAGTCAGATCCAATTCAAATATTCTGGAAAAACGAAGAATTTGTTCCAAATGCCGAAACAACAGTAGTTGATTGCTATCCAGGTGTCGTATGGTACTATTCATGCAAATGCTGAACGCCCCTGCTTGTTGTCTTTTGTTTAGAAACTTTTATCATAACACTGAATTATTTTTGGCTCATAGGTATGTGGGCCACCTCAAGGAAAGAAGTTTGAAAGATCAGATGGCTAAGGATCCTACTGAAGTTATTCGCAAAGCTGTCATGCGCATGCTTCCAAGAAACAAGTTGCGTGATGTAAGTCCTGCATCCTCTTTTTTCCTATTACACGGCATAATTTAATTTGCTTTTATATTGTTACTTTCTTGATCTCTAGATCTGATCATGTAGAATGGACTAATTTGTGGAATAGTGTTCTGTGTTCATGATATATGATCAAATCATTTTAAAACCAAGAAAAATGGAAAGGGAAATAAGAAAGGGAGAAAAAAGGACGATAACTTACTTACAATACCCTGTGTGGTGAACCCTAAATGTAAGAATGCATTTAATTTTGTAGACTGAGAATTATCAGGTTTCTTGCGGCAGTTTGATGCAGTTAATTTTTACCCCAAAGAACCAATAGATTCTTCTATTGTGTTTGGTTAATTTTCCATTTGCATACTCCTAAATGAATCATCACTACAAGAGAATTATGATCTACTGCATTGTCAGCCCACTTGAGAAAAAAATACTTTCCCTGGAGACGCAGTGGAACATAGTGATGGTACCCTATAATCGGTAATGAATGTTATAATTCGTTGAAGATCAAAGAGAGGGACTACTTGAAGCACACCTAAATGGAAGGTTACGTATAAGTTTGTATATGCATATGCAGGATAGAGACAGGAAGTTGAGGATATTTACTGGCGGTGAGCACCCCTTCGCTGACAGGCCTCTTGAACCATATGCGTGGCCTCCTCGACAAGTACGGGAAATGCGTCCACGCGTGAGACGAGCCATGGTTCGAGCTCAGAAGAAGGCTGAGCAACAAAAACAGGGTGGCATGGATACTAGAAAAGGCAGAAAGAAGGAAGAGGATAAAACAGAACTAGTAGAGGCATGAAGAGTGTCCTGGAATCGTATGTGCGCATTGGATAGCCAATGTTTGCTTATTGTTCCTGTAACTAAAAAATGTGACATTTCCATCCTAAATCTCGGCCCGTCCTGGAATTTTTTCGTAGTTTGATTATCTCGTCTTTTTTGGATTGGCTTTTGTTTTTCATCTTCCTCCTCAAATCTAATGGGCCAAGTTGCCTTTTGTTATACATATGTGTCCATCATTTCTAAGCCCTTTTTTGTTGATCCGAACAAGAGATTTGATTCTCCGTAAGGTCTGTGAAATCATTTATAAGCCCCTTTTGGATGGAGAGATTTGGGGAGACGAGAAAGAATGATGGTTTATCATCAAGTTTAACGTTGTTTCGATGAGAAATGGCGAGGAACAAAATAGACCTTGCATTTGTCCATCATTTTTCATCATTTATACTCTCTTTTATTCATCCAAAAACGAGACTTTTGAGGTGATATTTCACGATATAAACAAAACTTACTAAATATACAAAAGAACAGAAGAAAAAACAGAAGCAGCAATAAAGATCCAAAAAATCTACCCTACATCGCAGGAAGATCCATCATCGTCATTTTCATGATCTCAAAGTGATCGGTCTCTGCAGATCAGTTTTATAGAATTAGTTCTGCTCGAAAATAGACCTAGTTTGGTCTTATTTGCCAGCAAATCTGGACTTGTCAGTATTGGCCAGGCTATCCACCATTGCCACCATGGAACTGTACAACAAACTTATCAATGATGATGGCGAAGGAGGCAAGGGCGAGACACCGAACATGTTCTATCCTCAAACTCCACCCGTCACGACTAAAGGAGCTGCTAGTTGTAGCGCGTAGAGTACTAGCGAATAGGAAAAATGAATTTAAATTCAACATACATAATAATATGATGATGGGCATGGAGGCTCCAGCTTGCAGCAATTCAGCAGTGCACCGGGCATGCATTTCATAGATCGTACCCACAAGGCCCAAAACAAAAGTAATCATCTGAAAACGGAACAGCCAGATTCATCGAGATGATAAATCTGAAGGGATGTTTAAGCGCACAACAGAGAAGGTGAGCTAGTGAATATGGCGCCCATACGATATAAATAGTGAGGCATAACTTCATCGACAACGAAGACAAAGACGAAGACAAATACGAGGTGTGGCACCCGTAAAACAAAATTCACAGGGCTAAACCATGGTACCCATGCTGTTAAAAACATTCCTGAGGAAGAAGTAAACATTGTCAATATGCTTACATAAGAGAAATATTCCAATCCGAGTGGATTTGAAAATTAGCTCACAAAAAGAGATCTGCAAACAGAAACTTCTTTTCAAATTTTCACATATCTTCTCCTAAAGAAAGAACAAACGTGTCAACCGACCAGTCACTAGACGTCCATCAGTCACAAATAAGAAAATTACACATCACTATTCACTATAGAGAGGAAAAAATAGGAAAAAACCAAAAGCAATAAGAAAAAAAAACCAAAAAGAGCACTTTAGAATCCGATTCCCCTCTACCTAATCAAATCACAACAGAAACCAAAATTTGAGAATACAAAGAATACAAGGGAAATAAAATTTAAAATAAACAAAATGAACCTCAAGCGACTTTGGAGCTGCTTCTATCTTTACAAAGCATGTGCCATTCTTGAAGTACAGCAGACTGGAGAGCGCGATGCTCCACCTCCTCCGCGGTTAATTTTGAGAGAGTTGAAGGTCCCTTGTGCTTACTATCTTCTTCTCCACCATTTTCCTTTTCACTCTCCTTCTTGTCCTCCTTGTCCTCTTCTTCATTTTCATCATCAGATTTTGGAGTCTTGGGAGGCGGCTGGGCTGCCTTTAGAATGGCTATCCTTTCCATTGATGTCCGTAGCCTCTCAGCAGCAGCTTCTCTAACTTCATCTTCCGGCATGTACTCCACACCGCCGTCCGTGAGGTCGTCCAACCAAGACTGTAGATCCGATCCAATCTCCTTTGTGATCGATGCATCAGAAGCACGAACCACAAATTTGCATATCATAGTTGTCGTCTCATCGCCCAAGTCCACGTTTCTGCTTACTTCACTAGCACCGAAAATCATCATGCCCACGAATCCTCCATACCAAGTTTTTGCAGCAAAGCAAAGCTGCTCATGACGCAAAAGTAACTTAAAATCAAACTAGAATAGCACGGAGTGCTCCAACAAGAAAGCAATACGGGCACTGGTGGAGCCAGAATTTAAGCCCAGTAGGGCCAAATTGGGTTTAGAGTCAGATGACATGTTTTCGCCTTACAACATGCTAAAACATGATTTTTTTAAGCAATAATAAATATGAAATCATGTGTTCATTCATAATAAACGAATTTGATTTTGGACAAGACTCCTACAATTTTCATATTTAGAATGCAGTGTGTGATGGTTCTTTTGTGATACCAATGAAATATATTTTCTATATCCACAAGCAAGAACTCTATTGTTGTCATTGGAGAAGACCTTATTGTTGTTATTGTTAAAGAGAGAGTGATAATTTTGTGAACCTGGATATAACTATCTGGAAATAAATTGAAATAGATTTCAAAAGGTACGAGGCATAAACAGAAAACATTTTTCATCTCTATTTCAGGGAAGCAATTTCATAAACTTCAGCAGGGGCAACCTTGTAAAACCATTTCTAAATTACAGGCAAAAGTGCAATTTCACAAATTTCATTGCGCTTTATCCAATACGCCTCTGACTGAATATGGGCAGCCTGATTCATATTAATTTCATATTTTAGACTTTATGAGATCCTATTCCGAGTCTACCCCTTGACCTTGAACCATATCATACTCAGAAAAGTTTCACCCACATCCCACCTTTCCTATAGAACTGAAGAATCTAAAGAGGTTTGTTTACATTTTGGATATTTTAACTAAAACCTGATGAAGTCAAAGAGATTACCTGAAATCCAGCTACTGTTCGGATAATGTGTGAGCAAACTCTATGGAAAGGCCTGGAAGATAAGGATTTCAGCCCACTCAAAAAGGGAGAAGACCCATATTGCTGAGCAGCGGTAGCCATAAACCCACTTCCTTCGTATGTGTATGTACCAGTGTACTCCACAATAGCAGGTAAACTAGGCCAGAGGCGGAAATATTCAACCGGTGAGATTTTATGCGGTAGAAGAAGCTCAGTCAGTGGAAGTTTGTAAGGCTGACACCTCAAAATCACAGGTTCTCCTGATTCTGGTCTCATGCTTCTTTTTTGTCTCATGATCTGTGGATCTTCTTCAGCGTAGTCCCCATCATAATCTCCAGGAGCACCAGTTCCGTAGAAGGGGTAGTACAAGACTTGAACCCAGAGGGCACACCTCTCGAACTGGGAGACACCAACAGTCACACTGCAAAATACTGGATCCTACAAAAAGACAAGTACATTGGTAATAACTCTTGAAATGTAGGATAAGACCGGAAAGTTTAAAAAATGCAAAAAAGACAATTACATTGGTAATAAATTACCAATAACACTATTGAAATGTAGGATAAGACAGGAAAGTTTTTTTTCCAAGGACTCGAAACTAAAAAATGCAAAATAGACAAGTACATTGGTAATCTCTCTCTCTCTCTAGTCAGCCAATTCTGGAGAAGGAATCCCATGTTTTCATATTTTGATCAAATTTGGCTTAAACGGGAAATATGCCCAAACTTAAATTAGATTAATTTAACCCTTAAATTAGATTAATTTACAACAAGTGACGAGTAGGAATCAGATGCGTGTTGTAAGAGAAGAACATAATTCATGAACCAACAAATGGCAGCAAAACAAATACATAATGAAATCCCAAGATGCATAGCCAGCAGGAAAACAATGTACGAACAAAATTCTGAAGTAACCTGTGAATTAAGATCACGCAACTGTCGCACTGCTTGCGGGGATCCATTCATGAAGTATAATGAACCAGAAAGCCCCACCCGAATGTCCACCCTACTGAGTTCAATTTCAGTCAGATTCAAAACCTGCAAGGAGTCAAATGACAACCATGATGAGAAGCTAATTATTAGAATTACTTGGACCACTCTTCATTACAGAGAATTTTTTCAAAGAACAGGAAGTGAAAAATGGAGAAAGAAAGATTAGAAAAGATTGAAGCAAAACTTAGGCTGTGTTCGTTTGCTTGTTTGGGAAATTTTTTCCCAAACATTTATATATTTTTCCCAAACAACATTCATTTCTATATAAAAGAAGAGAGAGAGAGACACCTCGAAAATACCAAAACAATTTAACTCCCAAATTTTTTTCTAAAACATTTACACCAAACAACATCTCAGAGTTTGTTTTCTCAAAAATAGTTTCAGAAACAAGCAAACGAACACAGCCTTATTGTATGGCAACGACTCCCCAGAAACTGAAAACACAAAACTGCCAGATCAATTGACTTATAAAGCCACATTACGAGATCATCCGAACTCTTTAATCTGTTCTGATAGAAAGAAACCATATCCATTCAAATTCTCTAGATAGCAAAGTCTCTTACCTTCAAATGTAGAGTAATTCTCCCATCACTCGAGTCAGTCAAATGATAAGCTTCAACATAACAAGGATCACTACTACCAGTCAAAGTATACGCACTTGGTGCAACTTTAAGTAACTTGGAGTCAATTCCTTCTGCCAACAAAAGAGTCAATTCACTAGGGTCAGGTCTCCAAAGTTCCAAAATAGCCTTGTGAACTAATCCTTCCAACTTCCGGTCCTGAGCTGCGGATGCTTCAAAAAATTGAACAGTTAATTTGTGGTGGCTAAAGGGGTAATCTCCTCTAGCCTCACTAACTCCAGCCCACCTGCAAGAGAAATATGGCGTAACTACTAACTTGTTATGCACATAAGTGGCCAAGTTAAGAGATAATGAACTTTGATCCCCTGCAGAACTTAAATGTCCTTAACAGGGGAGACAATAATGGCCTTCTTATGAAAGAACATAGACTTGCATAGATACCTGAGGGACTTGCAAAAACAGATAATCTAAGCACTGTTTTCAGTACTAATGGTAATTGGTATTTGGTAATACAGCAGAGATAATCGAGACATCAGAAATGCAGATCGTTATCCTACTTTTAACCAACTAAGGCACTGGTGTCCTACCCGAGCCTCAGGCATATTCCTCAAACAAGGGGTACAATTTGGTTACGTTGTAAGCAACACATAACCTTGAGACCAAGAGGTATAACAATAGGTCAGGGACCATACCCCACAAAGTGGAAAGCTTGGAGTCACGCTCCATGCCACAACTCCCTACGGGAACAGCTGCATATGATTTCCCAGGTTTTCCCTATATGATGATTTAGCCAGTTACACAAGTTTAGGGAGATAAGACTTGAGCACATCACCAGGAAAACAGTTTCAGGCTGAGAAGGGATTTCAGTTGAACTTCAAACACCCAGCTCAAATTAGAGGAATTGGTTTGAGCAGGGCCCACCGCCACTTGGGGAAAAGGAAAAATGATGTTTAAGTTTTGTACATTGTTGAGAATCTGAAGCACACAAGTCATTGATGTTGAAACCAAAACGGTAAGCATGAAAGCAACCCAAATACTGAGATTTTCTGCTTAAGGTACTTTAATAGCATACTTCTATGCTCTAGTCCTTCTAAAATCACAATAAGAGAAAAACGGAGTTTATCTGCTTGCTAGTGGACGTGAGGACCACTCAGCTAGGTCGTGTCAGGGGAGCTTCCAGTGACTTGTTCTTTGTATAACGACCCACTAACAGACATTATCGTTGTAGCAACACTTTCTACCACTAATCCAAGTAAGATTGTCATTCAACCCTGTAAGAGCTCATTTGCTAGGGGTCAAAATTTGGGAGGAAATTTGGGTATCTAGTAAGAGGAGATGTGGTAAAAGGGGGGATTGTAGATGGGGGACTAGTTGTGCATAGTTTGTTTGAATAGTATTATAGAGGGGGGGATTAGCTATACAGGGTTTGTTTGGATAGTATTTTTTAGCAAGCGGATATGGATGGATGTGAGTAGGTAGATGGTATTTCCATAGTTAATGATGGCATTTTTGTAAATGGAGGCCGGATATAGAAAGTGACTAATTATGGACAGGGGAGGAGGGTATATCCTATACGGGTGGAAGGGGATTATTCAAATTTTCATATCTGGACGAGGGAATGCAACCAAACCGCAGATATGCTTGGACCTGATTGTCATATCTGGGGCTACCCCTAACTATTAACAGGCCATAAAGCAACTTACAAAGGTCAAAACAAATAATTACAAAAATGATGCTTACTTGCTTTCCGGGTGACTTGAAACGTATTTAATTCTCTGCAATATTAATCGGCACTGATGCTTATTGACAGAATCAGCTAAGCCATTGTTTCTGAACTCTTCGAGCTCTTTGGTCAGCAACTGCCCTGCCCTAGCATTACGGGATCCCAACCGCTGAGCACAAAGAAGAACTCCCTGGACATCTTGAAGTCTATTTGTCGAAGACGCAGATGCGTCTATGTTGAACAAAACCTTAAGGATATTTGCTATAATAATGTTCAGAGTATCCTCAGGGTCATCAGCAAGAAGTGGGTCCAACCCTTCTAAATCAATGTGCTCTGCAATAGCCCAAGTAACACGGGCACAAATTCTAGGGTTATTCACCTGAAGATTGAAAAAATAGGTTAGATAACTATGTATCAAAGTTTAAGCTTTTGGAAGCTATTATAAACAATTTCTGGTTGGCATGATATTGTACAATTTTTCAACATAAAAGCTGAGGAATGGAGGGTATCATTCAGAGAACTACTGGAACTGCTAAGAGATAGAGTGAGCTCTGTAACTGCTAGGGACAAAATATTTTGTGATAAACGGATAATGTTCCGCATTTGTTCTAGGAGCTCTGGTTAGGTTGTAGACTTGCTAGGGACGTATGTGCTTTGTATTTCTTTGCTATCCTAGTTGTTCTGGTATTCCGGGTATATCCAAAGGGTTGTAATCTGTTGATTCTGTGGTAATAATATTTCAGATAACCCAAAAAACTGGGTATCATTAAAATTTAAGAAACTTGAGAGATACAAATTCTGAATTAAAACAACCAATAAGTACGCAAAAAACTAGGAGAGAACGTAGACAAAGAAGCTTTGAAAAAAAAGGAAAAAGAAAAACTTAAGCCAACAAGAGCTTGAAAGGATGTATACGAACATCACGTAGATCTTTCACAAGTTGACGCTGTAAGTTCTGCAACCGGGTCTCATTCATAATTTGATCCTGAGAGGCCCCATCTTTGACTCTTTTGACACCTCCTCTGGTATCATAAATGTGGCAAAGTCTTACCAACAACTTCAAATAACAATCAATGGCATAAGTTCGCCCCTCACAATCCCACTTAACACATGGCCTACACACTTCTACAACTTCCAATGCTGGCTCTGTCCAGTTTAATGCTCCATAACCAGTTCCATACGCCAATGCTCCGATAACTCTGCTCTCCATACCTGAGCTCTTTTGTTCGGGCAATGGTAAAGACAACTGGAAGCAGCTTTCTACTAATGTGGCAACTAATTCTTCTCTGAATAAGCTTTTACTGGTTACACTGTTGAGGTCATCCTTTATCCTTGCATCCTCAAAAAGTGAAGCGATATCAGTTCCTGCAAAAGGTTTTTGACCTCTTCGGACGCTTTCCTTTGCAAAAAGGTCAACACAAAGAGCAGTTCGAGAGATGCATGCTACAGCATGCATGCGGTCTGATTCTGCTCTCAGGTTTCTCACCATAAGAAGCAACCTTTTGAACAATGAGACCTGCAAGAAGCAAAATTGGTTAATCATTCTGCATCTTCATAGATAGTTATTACACATGAGCACCATCCATAAAGATCAATCAATGAATTTTCCATAGTATACAGAGCCAGAGCACAAAAATGCGTAGGATAAAACTACTGAGGCATCGGATAGAAGAAGCAATCATAATAGAGAGGATACATGTTTTCTGACAGAGAGCAAAACCAGTTGGAATCTATCTGCAACTGTCTAAATCTGATTTAGCTTGATTGAACTCCCAACTGTTAATCATGCCCTCTCTGGAAAGAACAAACAGTAACATCTGAAGTTTAACCAACAATTAGAGTCTTTTGAGCAGTCTCCACTCTCCAGTCTTCTGTATACTAGATTGGTGGTTGGAGAATGGACAGGAGTAACAGTATTTTCGGAGCAGTGCCCAGAAAACAGAAGTTAGAGAAAAGCAAGGCCAACTATTTAAAGATGTTGAGGATATTTGAGTACCAAAATTGTGAACCAGTTTCTTCACCATATGATCCTAGTGTACGAAAGAAGAAAAATAATGGTGAAACTGCATCCCCACTAAAGTATTCTCAGCTCATAGGATAACCAAATTCACGCAGATGACGAAGAAGAGGTTTCTAAACCAGCTTCATATCTTTGGGTCGCATAAATATACAAGCGTAAAAACAAGAAAATAAAGCTGGAAGTAGGGATACGTACCTGCATACTAAGATCAAGTAAATGCAGATTCGTAACAACGGATCTCACAATACTTTCTCGAGCAGAGGAAAACTCTTGCCTGTCCCAAAGCGTGAGAATCGCGATTATCGATTGAGAAGCCCATTCGGGCTTCCCTCCAGGGACATCAGCCAAGTACAACATGTTAATCGCCACTTCAAAAATCAACGCCGGTTCCAATGACGATGCCAAAAACGGCGCCAAGTGCGAAACAACATCAGACGCTCCGACAAATCTCTCTGCATTCGCGGAATCTAATGCACGGCTGTTTCGAGTTTTAGAAAGCTTCCGAATGACCTCCACTGAACCCGAAGCCACGGCCTTAACTGCATACACTAGTGGATACACAGTCGACCTGAAACTCTCCACAGGTAAAATCAACGACCTGGCCATCAATGCGTTCCGCTTCCTCCAAACAAAATCAACCATTGAAGAAACCCAATTTGACCTAATGGCAACTGAATTCTCACTGTCAACGAGCTTATCACCAGCCAATCGGCTCATTCTCTTCGATTCAAACTCATGAAACAACCGCCCAACTGACTCGAACGCGACTTTCGACACCGCATCTGAACGATCAAGCATGTTCTGCCCAATCCTAGTCCACCAAACTGAAACCCTGTCCAATAAATTCATGTTGTTTTC
Source organism: Arbutus unedo (assembly GCA_014822125.1). NCBI lineage: Eukaryota > Viridiplantae > Streptophyta > Magnoliopsida > Ericales > Ericaceae > Arbutus > Arbutus unedo. Next base: position 20,406 of record JABCMJ010012900.1, on the reverse strand, counting down.
ACATAGTGTGACGAGATCATCCCTAGCCAAAATGCAACCTAGGGTTTCTGTGATGGAAAGGCGCAAATTGTCACTAGGAGAATCGAAGCAGTTGGAGATTTCCTTGTTACAATCGGCAATGAATTTTCCGAGGCGGTAGGAGGGTATAGCGGCGAGGATGGAGACAGCTGCAGCAGTGACATCGGGGTCAGGGAAGTCGAGATCGGTGCGGATTCCAGTACAGACGGTTTCCCAAAGGTCCGTAGTGAGGCGCGTGGAGCGGATGAGGTCAAATGCAAGCTTCTTTGATATCGCGGAGGCGGGGGAGGCGACAATCTCTTCGACGGCGGATTTCGCGATCACGGAAATGTCGCGGCCAGCGGCGGATTGCTGTAGAGCTTGGAGGAGAGCGCCAGATTGGCGGAGGGCGTCGTTCGAACGAAGGTCAGCTTGGATCTGAGCGAACAGTATGTCCATTTTATCGAATTCTGAATCAGTTGAAGTTGTGTATGACAATTACTGGGTTTTGAGTGTGTTGATCGTCGAATTCGATTGCGATGATTTGAATACGTGATTCATATTCTGGGTCTGATCTCTCTCTCTCTCTCTCTCTCTCTACGAGACGGAGAGAGAGAAGAAAAGTCGACAGGGGGAGTAATCTTCCTTCTTCTTCCTACAGTCCGGCATTCTAACCGCACACTCTTTCGAACTTGGAATTTGTGGAAACAAAAGGGAAATGAAGAAGGGATCGAAAAAGTAATTAAAACCTGTATATAAAAAATCTTATGAAAAAATTTAATGTGCTCAATATTTTATATGATTATTATTTTTTTCTTCTCAAATCAATTAAGGGATGGTTTTTCTCTAAAATTTTATGTTATAATTATAGTTACCAAGTAAATTTTGAGAATAAGTTGTATATTAAAAGATACACCATGTGGCGGTGTCCAAAAAAATTCGAAAAATTAAAAAATCGAACCAAACAGATCATAACCGTTCATTTTGATTTAGTTATATAGTTTAATGGTCAGGTTTTTGTAGTAAAAAAATAAAAATCACTAATTTTAGTTTGGTAATTAGTTTTTTTTTATTAATCTGCTAACGAGTATATATAAACTTATAGATATAAATACATACGTATATACTAGCTAACTTTTTATTAAATTTGACCATGTAACTTTTGTTGAGTAGTTGAAAAAATAAAACATTATTGCACTTTCTAAAAAATATTTTCACCTTTCAAACAAAAAACTTTCACCTTCTGTCTCTTAGTTTAGATATTCGAATATTAATAAAATTTTAGACTATTTTGTGGTATTCTACTAATATGTTGGACCTATATTTCAAATTATCAAACTATTTTGCAGGTAGAATCAAGAACAGTACCAATTTGATCCGAAATTGAGAATTAATTTTGGTTAGGTTTCACATTAGTAATGGTCAAATTTTGGTTCATATTTTTCTCAGACTATTAGGAATGGTTTGATTATTAGATTCATACAGAACTATAACAATCTGGATCATGTACACCCCTTATGTGGGATGGTATTTTATGTATAAATTGTAAAAGCAAATCCCATAAATTTTAATTTGTATTCAAATCAGTGTATGACGCGTAAAAAATATATAAGTTGATATGCAACGTGATGCCGTTACTAAAATTTCGATAGGTTATAATTTCTTCCAATGATTACTTACTTTCATAATTCGCCTATAGTTAAGTATTAGATAATAAAAATCATTTTAGAAGGGAGTAAAAAAAATGGGACTAGATGAAATTTTTTGGGGTTCATATAAAATCAGTTTTATATTTAATCAGCTTTCGATTACACAATAATGACATTTTTTAAGGTTTGAAAGTATAATTATTGGTGTTATGTTAGATATTTACCGGAGGTCTGTGTTATTTTGATTGAGAAATGAAGAATCGAATCGGAATACTAATCTTTATAAACTTTTTTTTTTTGTATTATTTGAAATGACGGTAATTATTTTGCAAGACTATTTACATATATTTTGTGGACAAACTATGAACATTCCTATCAAATTGTTGTTACAGACCAATAATTTATTTGAATTTTTTTTTTGTGACAAGTAACTGATCTGAAACTTATTTGCACTTGAATTTGCAACATTCGCAATAATAAAGTTGAGTTTATACTAAATTATTTTTCTATTAATGATGGTCAATATTATTTGATATTTCGTGAGTTTTTTTTATGATTTTTTGCCTTTTTTTTCTTTTTACATTCTTTTCTTCGTCTTGACAGGACAAAAACAATCTAGATATGCACCAAAATTAAAAACAATTTATATATGACAAGGCTAAAAATAAAAACAAGCAGTAAAATATTGTCTTTTATAATTTTTTCATCTATAGTAAACTTTTTGAATTTTATTTACCACATTTTTTTACTTTTTAATTTTTTTATCAAGACAAATTGTTTAATATATAATAACAATCAAGAAAAATGATAAAAATATAACTGATAGTAGAATGATAAATACAACCATAAGTTATTTGATATTTTAGGGCCAACTCTCTTTGTAATTACCCCGTAGGGATAATACGAGAGACTATATGTACCTAGAAAACTAGTCAAATGTTTCAAAAGTAAACATCAAAGCTTAGGCAATGGTCGAGCTATTAGCATTTTCCTTAACTCCATTCTCAATATTTTTCCGGCTGCACTTCTGGGTATTGAACCAACGAATGCTACTCGCCTTATTTTCTTGTATGGTGCGACCTGCAATTATCGAGAATGACAAACTCATCAATTTGATTACTCGAAGGGTTACCAAAATCAAATCTCAAGATCAATACTTTCTTTGTAAATCAGTGGCTCTGCCAAAAACATGTAATACATATGACTTCTAAGGAAAAGTACCTGTTTGGCAATAAAATCCATCACTTGTGTTTCATTGAGGTTACTTTGATGCTGCTTTACAACCAAAGCCATGGGCAGTTCACCAGCTACTTCATCTGGGTACCTGATTTAGATTTCTATCGCGTAACTTCCAAAATCTGCAAGTAGATTTCTTGCCTAGAAAATTACTGTAGCATAACTTTTTTATGGCTAGAGGAAGGCCACGGGCTTTTCATTTCAAACAGGTAATCTAAGCGTAAAGGCCTATTTCAAAACCATGAATTGAGCTAGAGTCTTGAAGACACAACCAACAACAGAAGGGTAGTGAAGATGAAGATCATTTAATTACAATTTGAGATTAAACATGTCAACAGGCGAGGCGGGAATTTTACGCACACCAATGAAATGCTGCCACTTGCGCATTACATCCCACCCTCTTTTCCAGTTTTTAGCATATTGCTGTACAAAGGATTTGATCACCAAAAGATAATAGCTATCTCCTACTAATGCTTGTTAAAAAAAAAAATTGAGGACTTCAACGAATAGGGTAACTAGCATGTTTTCGTTGACCTGCGTAAAAATCCACGATGTTCCACATCATCTGCACTTTACATTACATTTACTCCCTCGTTTTTCAATTGTAGCAGGCAACCATTTGATTAACTTTTCAGAAGCTAAACATAGTCCAACTAAAAAGGAGAACAAAACTTAGCTGCTGCTTCAATTTCTCATTTCTAATCGTTTCTAGTTTCTTTCTTTATAATAATAGTACAAGCAATTCATTAGACTTACGGAATGACAGCAGCATCTACTATCTCCGGGTGGGACTGAAGGAGTTGTTCAAGTTCAGCTGGAGGAACCTGCACAATTACCATCACAGGCACTATAAAACAAAGCAGTAGGCAGTTTCTGTATAACAAATGCACTCCATAACCGAGGGGGATAAGAACGCATTTAATCAAACACTTGTGGAGCTAAGGTTTTGTACCTGGTATCCCTTGTATTTGATTAATTCCTTCAGCCTGTCAACAACAAAAAGATACCCTTCCTCGTCGATATAACATAGATCACCTGTTCTCAACCAGCCATCTTGCAGTAAAGTTGCCGAGGTTGCTTCCAAATCACCAACATAACCTCATAACATGAAGGGAAAAAATGTCGCCATAGTAAGAGAGACAACGTTGGGTTAAGCTACTGCCATAAATAAAGTGCAGCGGAGTAAAAGAAAAGGAAATGGGAGCAAGATTTGCAGTGAGACACATTTTGTGTAGCTATTATCAGGCTCACCCAGGATCTGATTATGTGATCTAACTCGTTCACCTTTTTCACATCGCTGATTAGATAAATTCAAGTTGACCGGACCTCGATATATATATGATCAAAACACGTTTGTCTGGGTAAAAAAACAGATAGAAACAATCTCGAAGATAAACATTAAGATAAAAGTACATAGACTCAATAGTTACTGATGTCAGCTCAATCTGAATTTTTGCATTGATTACCTACTCAGCTAAACAAAGAAAATAAACATGACAAATTAAATGTCCAGAACTTGGGTAGGTTCGATAATGCCACACAGCATGTGTGCTCATTTTACAACATAATATCGCAAGAAAATTTTTACAAAAAATCTAATGTTTTTCTTGCAGGGTAAGTTTTAAATGAAAACCAGTCTCATTTGGAAAGACAAGGATAAAATTCTCACAACTGCTCTGCAAATGAACCACCAAAATTTGTTGGAAAAATAATTTGTTTTCTTTCAAGGGAAATATTTTTACCTTTCATTATTGTGGGACCTCTAATCCAAAGCTCCCCTTGCTTGCAGGGTGGCAAAGCAATTCCTCTATCCAGGTCTACAATCTTTGCTTCACAGTTGCCTTGAAGCCTTCCCACTGAGCCCCAATGCATACTTTCTTCAGGAGTCGCAGTACGGAAGGCTCCCCCGGTTGTTTCAGTTAACCCATAGCCCTTAAAATGTACTCACAAGTATCAGTGAATTATAAAGCTCATGACCAGTAGTGTAATATGAACACTTTGGCCTTCGGATTTAGATCATGTAAATATTCTTTCTTCTTTGTTCACAACCAATAACATACTGTTATAGTGTGCCACAAATGATGCACGAAAAAATATTCAGTATCCGAAACCTGTGACACCCAGAACGTGGATCACATGTTCCAATACGATGAACCAAAACACAAACAAAACGGGGTGCATTACATGCCTTAACTTGTGGTACGAAGGAGTAGACTATCTATAATATAAGAATATACTTTATCTTTAAAATGAAACTTCCAACACATTAGTTGGATACTTAAATTAATAATTTACGAACATAAGTGGACTATATATTTTGAAATATGCATACCAATACTTAATTCACTTTTAGGGATTAGTGAATTTTGAAATAACACGGTAAGAAACCATTAGCCTCAAATAACTCGAATCCCAACATTTCTGTCAGATTTTATATGGTTAGACCTTTGTAAGTCCAACCAATAGTCATGGATTACTGAATAATTTCTCCAAACAGAGGATTTTCGGGTCACATATCAAAAGAAGTTATACTATCTCAATCTTTATCTAACACAACGTTAAGAATCTCAACTTTCTTTGCATAAGAGTTCAACCTATAACTTCACGGCACCAAAATATAACTACACAACCGTTCATAAAAATATTTTAGACAGTGCTGATTCTTTTGTTTCGAAATAAATAATACTCCTTCCGTCCCGATTTGTTTGTCCACTTTCACTATTCGGGACCTCTCAAAAAATGATTTATATTTTTTAATTTATAACTCTTTTTATATTCAATATGGATATTGTTTGATATATCTCGATTAGTTCTATTAGACAATGTTTTCATAATTAATCACTCAATGTGGATGTGATTGTGTGACTACTATCAGATGAGTCAACGTGTAAAAGTTATTTTAGACATAATTTTCTTTTGGAAATGATTTCTCTTCGGTCCACACATGAATTGCAAGAAGCAATCCTAGTTGTCCAAAAGTTTTTTTAATTGTTCAAATTTGAAAACATATATAAATTCGTATCAAAAAGAATTTTTAACAAATCTAAACCTTTAATTGTCGGGATAGACGATCGTGATTGAATTATTTCCTGCCGCGCGTGATTGGAATCTGAAAATAGACTTTTCCCACTGTGGTAGGCCGGAATATACAGTAGTGGGCCGAAGGCCCACGATCATCTTCAGCTCATTCCTTTCTGGGCCAAAAATAAGCTCGGCCCATGAGCCGGAAGCTCATCTTCGGCGAACGAATCAAGTTGTCCTAAAATGACCCTTGGCATCATCGTTCGGCTAAGCATTCAAACATTGCATCTCTTTTCTCTCGGCCAAGACGCCTAACGTTACACGCTCGGCCATGGCACGTGGGAACATGCTCTCTGCTTTTAGAGAGGTCGTGCAGGTCGATCCGCACAGATGTGGGATACGTGGCAGCACCTCCGTGGTTCCCAAACCTACGACAGACAGTTGGTCCTCTATACTATAAATATTCTAAGGGCACTCCTACTTTAGGTACACGCACACTTGCGCTGAGACTCTACTTTCAAGTTGCTTTCGCTCTTATTAACTGTCGGAGTACCCGCCGCAGATCCAACCAGTCAGCACTAACTTAGTATTGAGTGTTTTACAGATACAAATAAAGGGTCTACGAGGTTCTTTCAAGAGTCTAATTTGGATTTGAGACTCCACAGCCACCACAATGCATCTCACATGAACAAGGTGTAATCGTGTGTTCTTGATATAAACGCCAAATATACACATGTAAGATCTACTTCAAAAAAAAACTCAAGCCGGGAAAAACAAATGGGAATTCTAATGAGAATGAAGAGAATACATACATTGTCTGTGGATTTTTATTCTATGAAATAAATTTGTGAAATCTAATTTCACAAACGCTCTACCTTTTCAAATGGATTCTTAGCAGCACAGTAAATGGGCCTAATTCAATTAGTAAAATTGTTTTTATTTCAAATATTGTTAAGATCATTAATCATTTTAAAATCATGTTGACTAAGTACCTATTAATAGATCAATTGAATATACTTATCTTGAAAAAAAAATCTTTTATCTGTCATTTTATCAAGATAAATTTGTATTGATCGTATATTGGTTTGAGCAACGTGAATTTTGTTATAATAAATGATGAACTTTACGAATTTTTAAAAAAAATAAATTATTTAAATTGTTAGTACAATGAACCCGAAAAAGACCAAGAACCGGACAAAACTTTACGGCTAACCTGAGACAACACCACCCTTGGAAACTTCGCCTTAAATGCAGCGATCAAGTCCTTCCCCAGCGAAGATCCACCGCACCAAACAGCCTCCAGCGACCTCAAGTCGCACCCCTCCGCAACATCTCCCCTCGCCATCGCCGACACCACCGGCGGAGCCACCACCAGATGCGTCACCCCAAATTCCTCCACCGACCTCACCATCCGCCTCAAATCGAACTGCTCCATCACCACGACGGTCTCACCCAACGCCACCGACTTCACGCCGTAAACAAAACCAAACACGTGGAAATACGGCACCGTATAAAGCAACACTGCGGGCGATGCCCTCTCCTCGCGCTGCGCGTGATTATTCGCCACAATCGCTATCAAATTGCGGTGGGTGAGCATCACTCCCTTAACCTTCCCGGTAGTCCCCGACGAGTACATGATCGCTGCCGTATCGGATTGACTCACCTCAATACGCTCGAGCTTGCCAGTCGAACTCGTTAGCATCGAGTCAAAAACTGCCGAGTCGATGAGAATCGTTCCGTGTTTGAGCGATGGGAGTTTATGGCATGTGGCTGAGGTGGCGAAAGCGATTGCTGGTTTTGAGAGCTCGATTAGGCGGGAAATCTCGGACTTCGTGCTGGCCGGATTGGCAGGGGAGACGACGACGCCGATCGAGAGGAGAGAGAAGTAGAGGATAGGGACGATAGTGGAGTTTGGAGAGAGAATGAAAGCGGTGTCGCCTTTGGAGAGGCCGATTTGGTTTCGGAGGGATGATGCTAGGGATTTGGATTTGTGAATGAAGTCGGAGTAGGAAAGCCGGCGACCGGTGTTGGAGTTGATTAGAGCGGTGGTTGAGTCGGGGCAGTCAGAGGCGAGTTGGAGGGAGAGAGCAAATGAGGCGGCGGAGATAGGGGTGGTTTCCGGCGGGAGGAGTAGCGGTGGTCGGAGACTGTGGAAACTTTTGGTTTGTGGGCAGTAACCGTTGTTTGGACTGATGTTTTTGGTTGGATTTTCCATCCTTGAACTGAGGATGCAAAGTCCGGGAGCTATAACTTTTAAGCAAGACCAGGCACAGATTATTTTGGGACATCCATTCGCATCTTCGAATATATTTGTATTTAAATTTATACATATAATTTGTATATAGATTTTCTCGCACAATGCCCATGGGTAGGAACACAAATCATGTATCGAATATAAATCTGTCTATAATCGTTAAAATGTATGTAAATTTTACATGATTATAAAAATTTTACATGAATCAAATGATTTCAGATGAATCTATTTTTAAATATGTATAAATAATTTATGTTTTTAAATTTGTTCTAAGACTTTTATGTTTCTAAATTTGTTCCGCATGTGTAATGGTGCTTTTATAAAAATATAAAATATTGGTTCGGTCCTATATTCACGGGCACTGTGATTAATAATGGACAAAACATCAATAATTTATAATTCTCGATTTGACCTAAATTTCTTTCCTTTTTTGTCTTTATAAATTATTAGTTTATTTTTGCAAAAAAAATTTAAAAACTAAGAAAATATTTCTCAAAGTTTCTAAAAAATTACTAAATTAAAAAATAATTCACAAAAAATAAACGCTGAATAAAAAAATTAAAAAAACTTAAATAAAGACAAAAAAAAGTATTGGGAAAAAATTTATTTGCATTTAATGCAAATATAGCAACAATAAAAAATAACAAAGTAGAAAATGATATTAACACTCCGTGTGAGGCCTACCACCTAGGGCCTGTTTGATTTTGTCTAAATAGAAAGGGTGAGATGTAAAATCTTATATCATGTGTTTGTTTTGAATGCATATTTTATGATATGAATTTTGATATGGTGAGACTTAAAACTTAATTGTCTATTTTACTCTTTATTGCAAAGTAAAAATAAAATGAATTATTAAAAAATATTGATTTGTTACAATAAAATTACAATTACAATCAAATTGAGATTCCTCTTCATTTTTTTCTATGAATAATGCTTTCACAGAGTAAAAATAATGTTCATCCACTATCCAATTTTGTGGGGTAAAAATAACAACTAACTCTAAAAAGCTAGCATTACAAATAATATTTTTAAAAAAATACAAAACTTGTTGAACGAAGCTTGTTATATTCAAGTTCACAAACTGGTGCATGACTTGCACACATTTACTTTTTTCTCATCAATTATGAAAATAAGATCATCTAATTGAAATATGATTTTCTATGACAACTTTTGTATAGGAGTTGGTTTTAGATCTCCAAAAAAATGAGAAGACAAAAACAAAATAAAAAACAAAAACAATGAATGTTGAGACGTACTGTTAAGGATAACGATGAACTAAAAAATAGAAGAGAGAGAGTTTATAATCTCAAATAATTCAAACATCCAGAACCATCTAAAAAGTGAACATTATAAACCATTCTTAAATAAAATTGTGACTAACGATGGTAACGATAAAGAATAACTGAATAAAGAATTAACAAAATTCTCATCAATTTGCAAATGTCCAAACAAGACGATCTATGCCCATAGGAACAAGTAGAATCGTTGCCTGAATCTTAGACGAAGATTGTTGAAGGCGCAAGCGTTGTGGTTGGAGACCAGTGCAGTGTAGAAAAATTAAGCTAACGTTCTATTTTGACTCTGGTGTTTATTAGATTATTATTTTATTATTGTTTATCCTTATTTGAACTTTTTTATAATTTTTTTGTTTTACATTAATTTTTAATTATTTATTAATTTGTCTCGAAAAAATTTAAAAATACAAAATTACGTTTAAAAACTAAAACAAATTTAGAAAAGATGAAAAATAAACTAAAACTTGATTTGTTTTGACTATTTTTCGTCTTTGGTAAACTTTTTAAAATTTTTAGAAATAGTTTTATATTTTTTTGAAAAAATAAATAAAGGTAAAAAATAAATAAATTAAAAACTATAGGCCAAATAGAATCGAAAAATTAGGCTAACAATGGTTTATGGCACTGTAAAATTTTTGTCGAGGGTAATATTATCAATATTGTCCCATTCCAATAGAGAAAATTTATAATACCAACCTCATATTTTTGCGTGAACATTCGAACCCTAATCACCTCGTGAATTGCCCATGAGCATTGAAGCAACATAATCAATTATTTTTTATATAACATTTATATATAATAATGATAATTGTTTCTCCTCATATTTTTAATGAATTATAATTAAAAAAAAAAAAAAAAAACTTGGATCATCTCTTGATGATCAGTGCTCAGTTTCAGTTGCAAGTCTAATCTGCTCAAATCCCAATTTGGACACTCTTGTGTATTGTGATTAGTTTCAGGTTGTTTCTGCTTTGTACGCTTTTCCCCTAGCTGTTATTTGGAGTCTACCAGTTATTATTATGCACACTGGTTATGCCTCCTTTTGGGATACCCACTTCTTTTTCTTTCCTCGGTTTGGTGTCTTGCCTCCAATTAGATTGTCAGCTTCTCGAGTGCCAATCTAATTGGAATTCGGATTTTATTTTTGTTATGCTTTTCGCTTACCCTTTAATCTTTTTATCCTCCTTTCAAAGATTAATACTATTCTCTTATTTCTAGAGAATTATAGAGTTGTAGCGTCATGTACATGAGGTAGAAGCTTTGAAAGGACTTGTGTTTTATTCTACTAACTCAAACATCAAATACAAACTAGTACGAATGCTTTTTATTTCTGGTATTAGAGGCTGATTTCCCTTCCAAACCTTTCATTAACTCAGTAAACCCTGCAAATTCAAATGTAAGTCATGTAAATAAGAGTTAGTCTATAAACACAAACCTTTCATGCATGCACATCCGGATATAGATGTGTCTAAAACCGTCAGATGTATGTCAAAACAACAAGAAACGTTTACGCTTTTTGTTAAAGTTATGGTTTCAGGGATTTACAGGGTAAAGTCAATTGCAATAGCGCCAACATTGAAGTTGGTGTAGTGGTTAAGGGGAGAGATTTAGGGTTTTGAGCTTTCCGAATATTTCATATTCGAAATCTCTCTAGTTATCAGCACTTATCGGACCACTGTTATACAGAGATTTATATTGATTTTAATTTGTCCCCCAACTAGTAGACGGTGGAATTGATTCCCGAGAAAGTATTAGTTGAGGTGTACATAGGATGACCCGAACATTTTGAATTATCAAGAAAATTATTTAAGTTTTTAGATGTTTCATGCCTCATTATGTGATCGCTAGAATAAATGGCAGAGCTTGCTGTCGCACAAAGAAAAAAAAATGGAAAAAATCTAATAAAAAATTATAAATAAGCAAGTCGGAATTCAGATCAGGAGTGATGTTATCATGTATGATTAATGTTCCTTTACTCTTTGTACTTCTTCTTTAAAGATTAATAATTTTTTTCCGATAAAAAGACGAGACTTCACTTGGTTGTACTATAAATTTAGAGATGTTGTAGCACCAGGATCGCGCTACAGGAGTGTATCGCGGTCATTTGACAATAATTATTTGTGCGAATAGTTATTATTAGATGGCCGTGCTACATTCTTGTAGCGCGATCCCCGCGCTATAACATCCCTGAATCTAAATAGTTATTGTCAGATAGCCGCGCTACACTCTTGTGCCGCGATTCCGGCACTACAACATCCCCAAATTCTTGTACTATGTTGTGCTTAAAATTGTAAAAGAAATAAAATAAATTCTGAAATCATATAGTTGGGATTTGGGCTGATTTTTTTTTACCTTAAAAAAGAGTAAATATTTGATCCAAGTCTTATAGTCTTTAAAAAGAAACCACTAAAGATAATTTTTTATGATCCAAGGATTTACTTTTAAATTGTTTATGTAAATAAATTAATTGATCAGATAAAAATAAATACAAATACCCAATAAATAATCGAATTACATGAGCGTAAACTAGAGTCGGAGTCTTTAAATACGTATACATGCAGAATTATACATATATAAACTTAGCACTTGTGAGTGTACGGAGTTGGATACGTAAAAGTGCCTGGAGAAACTGTAAATACCACCGGTGTAAGACAGATTGCGATACTAAGGCTGTATTTGTTTACTTGTTTCTGAAATTATTTTTGAGAAAAAAAATTCTGAGATGTTATTTAGTGTAAGTGTTTTAGAAAAAAATTTGGGAGTTAATTTTTTTTGACATTTTCGATGTGTGTGTGTCTCTCTCTTTTTATATAGAAATAAATATTGTTTGGAAAAAAAATAAAAAATTTTGAAAATTTTTTTTCCAAACAAGTTTAAAAAAATATTTGAAAAAAAATTTCTAATACAGCCTAACAATAATTGAAATTCGCATACTAACACCCATCCTCTTTATTGTTTTTCCATTTACCTTCCTTACAAACACATCTCAAAATGAATAAAAGTTTTCTTCAATGCACAAAGTTAGGAGAAGGGATGCCCTTTTTTATAGCTAATGGCCCGTTTGGATGGAGGGAAAGACAGGGGGATAAGTTTTGGAAGGGGTAAAAAAATTAACGTGACATGTTTAGCATGGTTTGGGAGCATAAAAATACAGGAGGATAATTTTTCACCCCTCCAAAAATAATCCCCCTCAGAGGGATAGAGGGGGATAATTTTTGGGCCGGGGTGGGGGTGCCCAAAAATTATCCCCGGGTATTATCCTTGGATAATACCCCCTCTCCCTTATTACAACTACAAAA
>JABCMJ010012899.1:0-10528 GCA_014822125.1 Arbutus unedo | reverse complement strand
AATAATGTATTTAAAAATACATTTATTGAGTTGACAAGGGAGGGTGATGGAAGTTGGGAGCAAAGCAAAGAAAAGAAAAGACAGCCTACAAGGTTTCTAGAAGTCGGGGTTAAGCAATCGTGTCACCCCTTTCCACTCCACGTTTTCGTGTCCGACATGCCCTTCTTCTCCGTGTATAATCCGTGTAATATTTGATTTTGTAAATAATCAGGATAATTTTCTAAATGACAAAAAGACCCCACTCTCATTTGTTTGGATTCAGAGTGTCCCATGTTTTTTATCACGCTATCACTCTTTCTGATAATTTTAAAAACAGAAAAATATTTAAATAAAATTTTACCTAACAACAATTGATTTTAATAGAGATAGTAAAAAATCAGTCTAATAAATAGTATTTGCTATTTGATTTAAGAAGTCGCGGTTTTAAATTGCAAGAGCTATAACGAAGAGATTGTTGAATCTAAAGTGTTTCGTAAATTTGATTATACAATACCGTTTTCTGCAATTGTTTTAAAATCAGACGCGTAGGTGTAACGTCAAATGTCATAAAAATTTAATTGAAAATCTTATAAGACTAATTAATTTTTAAAAAATAATGAGAAAGCGATTTATACCATCAATCTTTCATACCATGTTGCAACAACGTAAATTGTTTAAATTGTCTGTGTGATTACGATCTCCCCATCTGCCAGCACCCTCGAAACATACTTTATAGAATTACAGGTAAATAAATTAAAATTAGATTTATCTATCTGTCCCTTTCAATTGGTATCCACCGAAAGAACTATCAACATTTACTTTTCACTTTTCAGGGTAATTATCTTGGATTTGGGAGGCTACGTGTATAGAGCAAACAAAAAAAGACGTAATTTTATTTTTTTTCTTTGAAATTATGTTTTTTTGATCTCATGTATTTTAATATTAATTTACATGATAAGTTAAAATAATGTATTTCGTGAACAATCCAAATAAAACTATGCTAATTTACCTGCATTATACGTGCACTACAAAAAATACCTTTTTAATTATCTTTACCAATTTTTAAAAAAAAATCGACACTTTCTTTTGGTTTCAGTAGTATACACGTTTTCCTAATTAATAATTTCAAGAAATTACCATCACATTCTGAAGGTATGAACATACTCAAAACTTCTCCCAAAACCGTGAAAAAAATTAAAACTAAAAATTCAAGACACTCTCAAAGATTAAAAATATTGTTATTTTGCTATGAGATTAATAAAATGTTACCCGTGTCAAATGATACTCAAATGAGAATTTTTTTTCCGTTCACACACAATCTCTGAATTATTATTAGAAAAGAAATGATAAAATTAAGATTCAGTTGATTGTGGTTTAGGCTTTCAATTAGGTAATTGCCGTTAATAAACAAATAGTATGCAAAGTTGGATTCACATATTTGACCAGACCAATCCCTTCCGCGTGTAAAGTTCCAACTGATCGTCACACGACAAATCCGGTCATAAAATTGAATCGTATTCCCAAAAATTAACTCCAGAACATCATCCCCCTCCATTCTCTCTCTCTCTCTCTCTCTCTCTCTCTGTGTTTTGCTACACCCCCACGTTTCTGTACAATTGTGTGTCATAAGAGAAATTGAATTTAAAATATGGGGTTCTCAAAAGAAGGAAAAACAAGAAGAGTATTAAGAGGAGTCAAGACTGTGTTTTTCTTAATCACCATGTTAATCTCCCTCCTCTTGTTCTCTGCTCCGATCCTCCTAGTCATCGCCGACGCCCTCCTTCCTCCGGCTCTCTTGTCGGCTTCTCTCTCCTCTTCCTTTCTCTCTCCCCATAATCTCAACTCACATCTAACCAACTACGACTTCCGCTACTCTCTCATCGACATTCCTCTTATCTCCCTCATTAGATCGGCTGTTATACTATGTAAGTCTTAACACCACCATCTCTTCGTTTTTGACAAGATTGTATACCAAGATTGAGGAGTAATTGTAAATTGTTTTGTTACTCTGTTGCAGGTGTATATAGTTTTTGCGATGGACCCAGACTTTCAAGGGGGCCGTATTTGTGTATTGCGACTGTGTGCTCTGTTTCTTCACTGGTGTTTGTATCATTGAAGGCCTCGTTCGTGTTTGGGGATTCGGGTGGGGAGAGAGGGGGCCACGTTCGAGGCATGGAAGTGGCTCTGTTCGTGTGTTCGCTGGCTTTGGCAATAGGTCACGTAGTTGTGGCGTATAGAACTAGTTGCAGAGAGAGAAGGAAGCTCCTGGTCTTCAAAATTGACATTGAAGCTGTAAGTTCTGAGACATCTCTCTATGCCTGTTCTCTATCCATTGCAATTCACCAAGTGAGTAGGGGGCCATATTGTCAATTCGCAGACAATTTGACAACGTCAATATTAGTTGATTAATGATAATATAGATTTTCATTGAAGTCTATATGTGTAGGTGAGGCTGTATGACAATTCTTACTTTCGGGTGGGAAAAATTGGACCCCAAATTAAGTTGGCTGACTCCACAATTTCATTGCTTTCTTTGTTAAGACTTTCAGGGGGCCATGTTCAATATTAGTTCGTTTATCAGCCTCAGTTAAAGCCCATCTTTACTAATTAGGCCATTTCATACCAATGTTATAACATAGAGAGGTACTCTTGTAAGTTTAACGCAGCTAAACACTTGAATACGGCCATTTAGGACGACTTTATATAGATTTTGATATTCTAGTGACAAAACAAAACTCAAATATCTGAGAAACAGATAATTAGAGCTCACAACTTGGATATTCAACTCACTAGTAAGTAGCAACAGAGTTTTATTCACCAAACTAACTACTACTTAATCTTGCGTAACTCGAATTTGAATCGATCCAGATTTGTGCCTTTTTCACTAATCAAATATATTTTTAGTTCTTTGAATACTAATTTGCTGCACAATTAGCAAAAACCAAACGAATTTAAATTCACATATAATCATCAACAATGTTTTTGACAAGGGCGATGCGATTTGGGCAGGTGACCGCGTGCAAAAATGGGTTTCCGAGGTACCAGAAAATACTCAAAGAAGAAAGGGTGAAGTGAGAAAATGAAAATCAAGACACACCGCAACGTGGGATTTCAGTTGTTTTGCTATTAACAGTGTTCCAGAGCCAGGTTTCAGGTACTAATTTATTTGCCATGTAATGCTTGTCTGGTTGTAAACTAAATTAGTCGTCATCACCCACATGCCTGCATGTTGAATGGAGCTACCTAGTACCTACCATAAAGTATGATGAAACTGACTACCACCATACTGTTGATGACTCAGCTAGATTTCGTATCTATCTATCTATCTACCTCTTGTGCTGATTCACATCGAAGTATAGCTTACCCTTGCTTTTGTGTGTGCTTTTTTACAGGTTCAATCCAAAGGAAAGGAGATCTGTCATCTGTGACCGAGAGTGTGTACAAAGTATAAGTTCAAACGCACGCATTTGTATACTAGTACAAAAGACAAGTTTGATACACAATATTGTACATACGTATTCGCATAGATATATACTAGTTCCTGGTCCACACGAGATGTGTGTAAGGGATGCGGAAGAAAATATGTAACTACCCATTTCAAGTATGATTTTAACCTAACTTTTCTCAAAAGAATTTGATTAAAATATGAGCAAGATTAGAAATTAAAAATCTCAAGGAGTTGGCCTAGTGATCAAGATTGAGACTTAGAGATATACTTCCTCTTAAGTCTCAGATTCGAAATCTCTAAAGTACTATCAACTCTTTTAGAGTCAATTCATACATAGCAAAATGTCTTAGTTTTAATTGAAGCCCCCGCAAGTAAACTGTTAGATTAATCTCCCGAGAACTAGTTAGCATTAAGTTGAGAATAATTCTAAAACCAGCCGAATACCTTGACTATAAAAAAAAAAGATTAGAAATTGAAATTGTGAACCGGTATTATAGCTGTCGTTCACAGGTCGATGAACCTGTTTTTATTTCGATAAATGAACCCACCTTCAAGCAAGAAACTTCATAAAGAACTAATCAAATAACTAAGACAAACCTTCATCAAAATCATTTACAGGGTTGTCCAATTTTTCCCAGGCAAGGGGAACAACTTTGTCCAGTTTTTTCCCACCTCAAACCTTCCCATCGCCAAACTTGTCAATAGTGAGAATTAATGCAAAGTCCGAAAATTCTTCATTCTGCAATGAAAACTTGCGAAAGGAAAGCTGCAGCTAAAAAAATAGAAGTATCGCCCTGTTTGGTTCTGCGGCTTTGTTATTGGAATTACAGGTACTCCGCCTGTATCTGGAAATGCTTATATAAAAACTGGTCTCTGTTTACTCAGCTAGTTTGTGAACAAATGTTGTTCTAACAAAAACATTTGACAAGGTAATTATTATTTAAGCTCAGGCCAATTAGATCACCATCCATTAATTAACATATATGCACTACCCGCTAACATATATACTCATTTTATTGCATGATTGAACATATTAGAATTTTCCTCTCCCTCTCCTACATTCTTCTCTCTGACTGACTCCCATGCTCTAGCTTGCACTAGATTCGGCGTTGCACGATAATGGGGTACCGCTTTTGTGTCCTTGTTGTCGGAAAGAACACCAACTTATCTTCTTCTGCGGGAACCCAACTGTAATACAATGCAACCGACTAAAATTAGCAACCACACCATGTAAAATGAACCGAAAGACACGCAAGAAATGTGTGGTTTCTTGAAAGATGGAGAAAAAGTACAAGCATGTTCATGCTTTTGTGTACCTGAATTGAGTGACAATGTGGTGAAGGAAGACTGAGAGTTCGGCCCTAGCAAGCTCAGCACCGGGGCACCTCCTTGGCCCACCTCCAAACGGAGTGAAGAGATTTACAGAGTTCGTTGTTCCCGAATTGGCCTGTTTATTTAGGGCTCCCATTAAAACTTGTTACAATGTTTAAAAGCAAAAGAACCAGAGAGAGAGAGAGAGAGAGAGAGGGAGAGAGGAGAGGTACCGGCCATCTCCAAGGATTGAAAGAGCGAGCCTCCTTGAAGTATTCGTGATTCATATGTACAGCCCTGAGCGACGCAAAAACCTTCCATCCTTTTGGAATTGTGTAACCTGTTTACATAGATGGAAAAAGTATACCAATTTTACTGCAAAAAACCAGACAATTTGTTTTGGTAATCTATATGTAAGGCAATATAAGAAAGTTAGTCCCCAAAGTTTTCGACATTAAAGTAGCCATCATGTTTTCAAAATAACAATTGCTGTATGCTTCTTTCATAGCTAGTAAGTTATTAGCAACATAAAGAAACACTTAAAAGGGTTCATTGATGCGGGAGATAAACGAAGCGAATATAAAATTCATGAGATATAGAATCCCTTGCAATATAGAAGTGGTGGAGGGAAAGCAACCCGATGTTTGTTCTGGTTGGGATTGTGTCATGCATTTCTTATTCTACCTTCATGCAAATCACAAGTTTTATGTTCAAGACAGGCAGAACAATTAGATCATTACTTTCTTGATGGAGCTGAAATGTAATCACACCCCCATGTAATTTGTAATCTTAAGTACGAACGCAATATGAATGCCCTACGGAGATGCAATCCCGCCTCAACTTCCCACAACAAACAATTATGTTGGCTACTCAAAAGCTAAGAGCACATGCTATGCATCAATTATATGATCATTACACACCACCATTTTGTATAAAATTAATGGAAAGTTTTTCTTTATACTCACCTTTTACGTCGACATCCGTCATTGCTCGCCTAAATACCCCACTAATTATGTTGGCTACTCTTAGGGTCTCATTCACAACCTGCAAAACATAGAAAATTATGAACTTTAATTTTTCTTTACAAGAATTAGCTCATCAAGTAATCAAACAATTGTCGAAAAAAACGGATGGTGATATTGACTTACACATTGGGTGAAAGGCATGGACTTGTAATCGTTCAATTCCAGAGCCTCTGATTTACCTTTTATTGACCTAATCTCATCATGCTCTTCCTGCACCACAATTCACAGTAATGTCAGCTTTCAAAACTCAACACCCATATCTATTTGTTTCGCACTTAATGTGTATACATAGGTATGTATCTATTATGAAGGAAACATCCAAATTCGTGTGAACACATTTTGAAGTTCGTTCGTAATTTTATACCCCAACTACCCTTCTACATACAGTTTTTTCGATACTTCAGTTTTATTTCCTCAAATCAAATTTAAAAAAAAAAAAAAAACTTCCACATACCAGTTCGTTGTCCTTTCTTTTATGATTTTACAAAATTCTACTTGCACGCACACTGGGTGTGCCTTGCCGCTAGGGTGTGTATATATGCAGATATATATTGACCAAAATTAAGGCTGAATATAGTTTGGAAACCCTGACAGTTGAGCAAAATTCTAACTGCAACTAATTGAGCTAGCAGGGTTTAATTAAGAATCAGAACATGGATACTAGATTACGTAATTAAATAAAATGGTGTAAATATCTAATAAGAATCAGAACATGCAAATAAGTAATTTCTATGAAATTATGTCCACTTGAACAAACATCAATTGACTTGGTATAAAAGTAATTAATCTGGCAATTAACGATGAAAGTAAAAAACAAAAAATGATTTTATGAAAGGGTGAGGCGGATGACGTACTCCCTGGAATTTTACACCGTCCGATGAACAAATCCCTTGAAATCTGAACTACACGACAACCAACATAATACAACAAGTATGGTCATCATTCGAGGGTATTCCCGTCAATACAGAAATGCTGAGACAGGTTCAGTCTGTGTCAGCACGACTGAATGAAAGCTTGGATGGGCGTGCGGCAGCTTTCGGGGCGTCATTTTGTCCGGTTTCTAAAACCACGAAGCTTGTTTTCTTCCTCCTTTTTTTCTCCAAATTTGACTTTTACCCTCTGTATACTCACTCTAATAATGGGGTATACCTACTTTTTGACTAACATTTACCACTTTCCAACGCCACACACTTCCCAATGAACTCTCTTCACACGCGTGACCACGAGGATGTTTTTGTCTTCCAAATAAAATTTCAACATTACTCAAATTTAAAAAAAATATCCCAATCTCTAACACAAATCCATTGACATTTATCCAATAATTAACTAATACCATAAGATGTGGAATAACGAAAACCATCCAAAAGTCCTTTGGGTGTTTCCTTGCATTATTTGGTTAGTTGAGGATTTTAGATAAGGGGATATATCAAAACATGGAAAGGAAGAGACCAACATCATGGGTTACACCGTGGTAGGGTCCAGCATCAAATGCCCATTATAGGGACACTCCTGCAGTCCTACTCCAGCTACACAAAAAGCAATTCTACTTCTAGAGAAGAGAGAGACGAACCCTGAGCTGGGCCAAAGCGAGGGGTGTCTCCGTGAGGAACTTAACGGCAAGGGTCATGATGGTGGAGGTTGTTTCATAACCGGCGACGAGCAGAGCCAACAAGAAGTCCACTATCTCCTCGTCGGAGAACCCCCCGCCACCGCCTTCCTCGTCCAACAGTGCTCCCAACATATCGTTCTTTCTCTCTCCTCTCTCGCTCTCCCTCCTCCTTTCTCTCACCACCAAGCTCAACGCCTCCGCTACCTTCCTTCTTGCCTTCAATTACCACAAGACAAATATCAAAAGGATTATGAACAAAAGTACAAACTTTGGTTAAAATCGTAGGAAATGGGGAGAATCAAACATTCTTTTTCCAATTTTGACCATTAAAAAATGTTTTTAATTGCTCACATAATAATAAATAAATAAATAAATATATATATATACATATAAATTGTACTCCTTCCTAAGACTCTCTGTCCAATCGCATGGGTCGAAGCTCATCAGCTGTTTCACTGTTAGCTCAAACGTAATCTGCGACCAAATTATAAAAACACAAACCAGCACGTATTAATTATTAAATTAATAGAACCTTCTAAGAATAACCTGACAAATATAACCGCAGACCAAAAGCAGATGACGCAAAAAGAAAACAACAATAAATTCTCATCACAAACGTGCACAATGTTTGGAGAGAAATCATTCAGTACTGTCGGAGGGACTATTTTTCCTCTTCAAATTTTTATACACCTTTTGTAGGTGAGTATAATTACCAAGTGCTATGCCTCCACCACCTGTTGACCCCACATTTACCAACACAATCAATAAAATTGAAAAATGTAACAGAAAAAGCCCGGCTCCATATGCACTGAATAATCTCTCCGAAAATAAGTCCCTGCTAACCTCCGTTGACTAATACAACCAACTAAAGAGTAGTCATGTAGCTGTAAACCGCCCGCGGGTGGACGACCGAGTCAACTCAGACACTAGACTCGTACGTACCTTTTTGGCTTCCTCCATGAGCAAGACCGTTCCGGTCCATGACTCCAAGTTGAGCCGGATTAAGCGGTCTATATCTACCATCAGATGATCTCTGATAATCGAAGAATTTGCAAAGCTCATCGTAAGCGAGTGCATCCTCTTGTGAAGACTCCCTTTCATAAGCAGCAGTGAGTGCCGCCCAAGCAAATTCGAGATCGAAGCGGGATAGCTCGACTCGAAGAGCTTCCCCTCGTTCAGGAGTATGAACCGGTTCGTCTCCGGGTCGGCGGAGAATACGGTAGGCTCTCCGAAGACATGGGTGGTGAATACCGGGCCGAACCGTGAGACCCGGTCGTCGATGAAGGGCTCCGGGTTGGATGATTTATAGGCGGAGATGAGATGGAGGGTCTCGCCGACGAAGGGAAGGCCTTGGGATCCCGGAGGTAAGTGGAGATGGCGGCCGCGGCGGGAGGAGCGGAGGAGGAGGAAGGTGAGGAGGGCGAGTGAGGATGAGAGGAGGAGGTAGATAGAGAAAGTGATGGAGTAGTCCATGGTTGAGGTGTGGTGAAGTTTGGCCGAGATGGGGGGTTAAAGTAGGGGGAGAGGGAGAGAGAGAGAGAGAGGGGAACGGGAATTAATGGAGCACACGGGTGGGTATCTGTAACCAAATCTAAAGTGTGGGGACGAAATTAATGTCGGATATTTTCGTATCTGACATTACCTCTTCCTCTCCCTCCCTCCTCAGTCCTCCCTCTCTCTCTCTCTCTCTCTCTTTCTCTTTCCTAGTTTTAAAATCAGGTCTTTTTATATTTGTGTACGAATATGTTCAGAACATATGTGTTTCAAGATTTTTTTCTGTTCTATATTACTATTACAAGAGAAGAAAGTAAGAAACCATAAAAAAAAATCACAATAACAGTTACAATTATTTTAATTCAATAGTTATCTTATTTTTTCTTTATGTAGTAATTTTCTTTTTTCTTATTAACGATTAGATGGCATTTATATTGTGTGTATTTTTCTTTTGGATATTGCAACAATTTATGGTATGTTTGGCTGCGATTTATAAACATATAATACAAAATTTGAGTATGGATTCCCAATATAAAACACATTTCCTTGTCCAGCCAGATTACGTCCATCTTTTTAAAATCTAGGATTTTAAAATTAATGTTCGGACAAATTTATAGTAATAAAGATGTAAAATAAATGGGGCATTCACTTTTTTCTTTTAACTCATTATTTTTTTCTAATTCGCAAAGGTGTGAAACAATAAATAATGAAATCCAATACATTTACCATCTTGTAATATTTTCATCAATCGTCAAATTCTTTTGACTTAACCTAGATTAGCATCAACCAAAAACAATAAGATGTAAAATAAATGGAGCGTTAAATTTTCATTGACTGCCTTGTTTCTTTTTAACCCATTGTTTGCCTAATTGGCAAATCTGCAAAACAATAAATAATGAAATCCAACCTAAACACACAGGAGAAAAAGACTGAGGAGCGGAAACGAGCAATGGGCGACAGGTGTTGTAGAAGGCCACCATCGCAGAGAAGGTAAAGCATCGGTGGAAGGGGGATGGACTCCGATCACATATCGCCATAGAAGGAGGATACAACAGTTAGCAGGGGTAAAGACAAGATTGATATCTCTGTACGTGGATAACACACTAGAGGAGATGACCAACCATGAACTCAGAAGGACATTTAACAACTACAAGGTGGTACGAGACGCATACATTCCGAACAAGCGGACTCAGTAAGGAACCAAATTTGGATTTGTGAAATATGACAGCCAAGAGCCAGCAAACATGGTTATTCTCAAAACAAACAGAATGTGGATTGGGAGCAAGAAGTTACAGTTTAAAATGGCAACTTACGAAGCATCGAAACCTATTCAGAGAAAAGGGATATCCTAGGATCAAACATTTAGGGGGGTATCCAGTAAGACTGCTGCGAGAAGAGAACATGTACCCATAAATAGAAGGGAGCAAGGCACCTCATACGCACAGATCCTAATGGAAGGAAGGAAGGAAGAACGTAGAATCAATAGAACTATTAACACTGATACAATTGTAAATGAATGGGGTATTCAAGAGTGTTGTGGGTATCATGGACATAATAAGATCAATGGAGAGGATAACCAAGGAATTTTGAGAGGAAAGCGATAAGGAAGTGTGACTAGCCGGCAAAAGTGCGTTGTTAGAGTGCCGGCCTACGTCACGGTTT
>JABCMJ010012890.1:0-15471 GCA_014822125.1 Arbutus unedo | reverse complement strand
AAAGAAGGATTCTTGAAGAAATTTGAGAAATACGGAGGTTAAATCATGTATTTGGGTGAGAAGGGGATGAGATGAGGGTTTTCTAGAGTGAGAAGGGGAAGAAATTAGGTTTAGAATTGGTGGGTTGTGTAAAAAAAAAGAAGCCTGGTTTGGCATTTTAATTCAGTGCGCGTCCCCCTCCGCGACCGGTCACGGACAAGGCAAGGGGGCTGTGACCAGTCAGGCGGAGCTACTGACCAAAAATTGAAAACAAGCCAAACCCGCGTGACCAGTCACCGGGATGTCACGCGTCCAAATTGAAAACAAGCCAAACTAGCGTGACCAATCATTGGGATGTCACGCGTCTGCGTGACCAGTCACCGGAGTGCTACTGACCAAGAATTTTCACCTTCTTTTTTTTTTATTTACTCTTCTCCTCTTCACCAAAACTTATCCAAATCATTTATCTCGTCCAACCCGTATCGACATCTATTTTATTCACCGTAACACATTTTTAAACATTAAAATAGGGTGGGTCCTCATAGTAAAATTCTAGATTTACTCGGAACATGGATGACATGACCTGTTTCAACTGCAATGAGAAGGGTCACATGATGTGAGAGTGCCCTCACCCTCCAAAACAACAGAACCAACAAAGCCAGCAGGGAAGGCCAAGTGATGGAGGGAGGCAAGTAGCTGGATTGAATAAGCAGGGCAACTGGCAGCCTCGCCAAGGTTAGAATGTTGGGAATAACAGAGGAGGCAATCAAACCTTAAGTGGTCGGATTTTTGCTCTACAAAGGCAGGATGAGGAGTATGACTCTATTGTCATACATGGTGCTCTTATTTTATTTAGCACATGTGTACATGCACTGTTTGATACGGGTGCTTCTCGCTCCTTTATATCTCTTGCATGTGCACAATCACTAAGATTAGAAACCGAGGACTTAAACATGATAATGTACGTTACATCACCCTTAGGGGGACCTATTACAATGGGTAAGGTTTGTCGAGGCTGTGACGTAGAAATCTCAAGCTTATGATTAACTTGTGACTTGCGGGTCATTAGTATGGTTGGTTTTGACGTGATATTAGGCATGGATTGGCTGTCGGCCTGTAAAGCGGTAATCAATTGTCACACGAAGATGGTGAATACCTATGCTAATGACGGAACGACTTTCAAATTTAAGGTTGATAGGCTAGATCCAGCCTCGGTGTCATGGTCGAGGTGGCATGATTAGCTAACCAATTGGTTATCCAGTCTGAGTTTGGGGGAGGCAAATTAGAAGGAATTGCGATTATCGAAGATTGGTTGCGAGTTTGTTGATGTGTTTTCGGATGAGATACTGAGATTAGCTCCAAAGCGGCAGCTTGACTTCATGATTGAGCTGCAACCGGGAACGACATCGATATCAATGGAACCCTATCGCACGGCGCCAGCTGAGTTGCAAGAATTAAAAACGCAACTTCAGGAGCTACTTGATAAGAGTTACATCAGGCAAAGTACGTCACCATGGGAAGCACCGACGTTGTTTGTCTGGAAAAAAGAAGGGACATTGCGAATGTGCATAGATTATCTTTGGCTCAACCAAGTCACGATAAAGAACAAGTACCCTTTACCTAGGATTGATAACTTGTTCGATCAACTGAGAGAAGCAACTTATTTCTCGAAGATTGATCTGCGATCGGGATATCATCAGTTGCAGATTAAAGAGGAAGACATACCAAATTCTGCGTTCTAAACTTGTTATGGCCACTATGAGTTTGTGGTGATACCGTTCGGATTGACCAACACACCGACGGTGTTTCCGTGCTTAGTGATTCAAGTTTTGGCACTTGGATAGATTCGTTGTTGTCTTTGTTGACGATATACTATCTATGCTCCGTTGGAATAGGAACACAAGAAGCACTTGAGGATAGCACTACGAGTCTTGAGAAAGAATCAGTTTTACTGGAAGGCCAGCAAGTGTGAGTTTTGGTTAAAGAAAGTGAAGTTCTTGGGTCATATTGTGTCCAAAGAGGGAATACTAGTCGACGACAGTAAGGTTCAAGCCGTAATGGACTAAAAGCTGCCAACTTCTATCTTCGAAGTAAAAATTGTTTCTAGAATGGTTGGCTATTATAGGTGGTTCATTCAGGATTTTTTTAGAATTGCCAAGCCAATGACTCGCCTTACGCAAAAAGGGGTTAAGTTTAAGTAGAGTGAGGCATGGGAAGAGATGTTTCAGAAGCTAAAGAAGAGGTTAACTAGTGCACCGATACTGGTTATACCAGAAAGAGGTGTGGGTTATACGGTTTACTGTGACGCGTCTAAGGAGGGGTTGGGATGCGTCTTAATGCAGAATGGGAGAGTTATAGCCTACGGTTCACGGCAGTTGAAAATTCATGAGAAGAACTATCCGACTCATGATTTGGAGTTGGCAGCTGTGGTCTTTGCATTAAAATCTTGGCGCCATTATCTGTATGGGGAGGAGTTTGAAGTATTCACCGACCACAAGAGTTTGAAATATCTGTTCACCCAGAAGGAATTGAACATGAGACAGAGGAGGTGGTTAGAGTACCTCGAGGATTACAAATTCACATTATCTTACCATCCAGGCAAGGCTAACGTAGTAGCTGATGCATTAAGCCGAAAATCGAGGGCACTAGTGGCAAGTTTGGCTATTCAGGAATGGAAAATGATGGACTCGGTAAGCGAGTTCATCTTACAATCAACAGAGAGCTCAGAGGGTGCTAGTTTGAGTGCTTTGGTAGCTACGCCGGAGTTACACTAGAAAATTTTGTTGGTACAAGGATTTGATCAGGAGGTGGCGTTTATCAAGCACCGGATAGCTGCAGGCGAGGTTACCACTGGTTGGGATATTGGTCACGACTGTTTGTACCGGACACTGGGACATTAAGGGGGTCTGTGCTGAAGACTTTTCATCAATCTAGTTTTGCTGACCGTCCTGGAGATAACAAGATGTATAAAGATCTCAGGAGGCAGTATTGGTGGAATGGTATGAAGAAGGACATCGCTAGATTTGTGTCGACATGTCTTATGTATCAGCAAGTCAAAGCGGAACATCAAAAATCCGGAGGGACGCTTCAACCGTTACTAATTCCGAGTTGAAAGTGGGAACATATCACGATGGATTTTGTGATGGGTTTGCCAAAATCGATGCGAGGCCATAATGCCATTTGGGTCATTGTGGACAAATTGACCAAGTCAACACATTTCTTGCCAGTTAAAATGTCAGACACAATGGAATCTTACAGTCTACTCTATATTAAAGAGATAGTCCGTTTGCACGGTGTGCCGGTCACGATAGTATCAGATCGGAACCCTCGGTTTACGTCGGTGTTTTGGCGGAGTCTGCAGAAGGCTTTGGGAACGAATGTTCATTTGAGCACAGCTTTCCATCCCCAGACTGACGGACAGTCAGAGCGGACCATTCAGACATTGGAGGACATGCTAAGAGCTTGCATGTTGGACTTTCAGGGTCATTGGGAGCGACACTTGCCGTTGGTGGAGTTCGCTTACAATAATAGCTACCAGGCTAGCATTGACATGGCACCATACGAAGCATTGTATGGACGGCCATGCCGATCTCCAATATGTTGGACAGAGGTTAGGGAAACTAGCTTTTTGAGACCAGAGTTAGTACAAGAAACTACTGAGAAAATCAAGGTTATCAAGCAGAGACTGTTAACAGCTCAAAGTCGACAGAAAAGCTATGCTGATAAAAGAACAAGACCTTTGACGTTCAAAGTGGGCGATCATGTTTTTCTTAAGATCAAGCCGAGACGAGGCATATCTCGATTTGGTAAGAAAGGGAAGCTAATGCCGAGATACATTGGGCCATTTGAGATTCTAGAAAGGATCGGGGAAGTTGCTTATCGGCTAGCATTGCCGCCACAGATCGACCGAGTTCACAACGTTTTTCACGTGTCAATGCTAAAAAAATACATGGCGTTGCCAACTCATATCTTGAATTGGGAAGATGTGACACTGGATGAGGACACGACTTACGAAGAGAAACCGGTACAAATTCTCGAAAGTGGAGAGAAGAATTTAAGAGGTAAAACTATCAGATTGGTTAATGTTCTTTGGCGTCACCGAAAGCTTGAAGAATCAACTTGGGAAAGGGAAGACGTGATGAGGATCAATCACCCCAATCTTTTTGCTTAATTTCGAGGATGAAATTGTTTAAGGGGGATAGGTTGTAATAACCCGGACTTTATTAAAATAAACAATAAAATTTAAAAAAAAAAACAATTCACGTTTAATGATGTAATTGTATTTAATTTAAGCGGTCAAGATTAGTTGAGAGATGAACGATTGAGATTGACAGGGTGAGATATATTGAGAACCATAGAATACTATTTTTTTTCTCTCCTCTATCTTCTCAAATTCTTGAACGTATTAGACCTTTTGTTTTAGGGTGATCAGTTTTTCTTGTGATTTAATGGACATGAATGGTGTTGTAATGGGATTTGATTCCTGGGGGGGGGTTCATGCCGTAGTTTATATGAAAGGTTTGCCTCTTCATTCTTCTTCACGTTAAAAAAAAAATAGTTGATAAGTTGAGAGAGAGCAAGCTTTGAGAGGAAGGAGAAAGCTGCCAAATTTCAAGATTTGCCGGACTGATGTCATTTCTTTGATTTCTTTAATAACTGAGGTAGGAATGTTTACTACCAACCCTTAGAAATATGTTTTTAGTTTCAATTTCGTGATTTAAGTATTTAATTAGAAAGATTTCAGTTTGTTCTTTGTCGAAAATCGGACAAACCCCGACCCCAAAATCACCACGATTTTGGCCCAGATTTTGATTCCTCTGATTTTTCTTTTTCTTCGGGCTTCAGCCACTGATTATAAACGAACCCTAGAATTTGTTCACTCGCACAAGCATCCACGTTCTTATCTAGTGATGTCTTGGATTCCCATAGGATCTTGGGAAGGAATGAAATTAGCATTCGTGACACTTTGGTAGAAAAAATCATGTTATGTAATGCTACTGATGAAAATCCATTGTTTGATCATGGTACTTCACTGGTTATGCTAAGTGAAATATGGATGTGGTCATCATGCCACCATTACACATTTGGGTGAAAAAAAAAACTAGCTAATAAGATAGTTTGTTCACACTTAGCATCACGTGGATATTGGAAAATAGGTGTAGTGGTATTAATGGACAAGCCATGTAATGATCAATATGCAAATCTATTAGTCTTAATTTGAATAACTAAAATGCTAAGTATGTCATGTTGCAGCCACCATTCTGATAAGTGAATAGAATGTGTGTGTGTTTATCCTATAAATGATATGCCGTGCCATAGTTAACTTGATGAAGCGTTTTGATGTTAGACTTGTTCGAAAATGTAAATTGCCTGGAAACAATTAAAGTAAGAGAAAGACGAGTGTTGGCATTAACGAAAAATAATGAACAAGTATTAAAGGCCATCGTGATATTGTGTTGTTCTGGGTTCGACTCCCGAGTTGTTCCAAGTTAGATTCCCGAGGTGACTGGTGGTTCGATTCTCCTTCACTTTTGTATTCCAGGTTTGATTCCCAAGTTGTTCCGGGTTAGATTCCCGAGGTGATTGGTGGTTCGATTTTCCTTCACTTTTGGTCCAGGTTAGATTTCTGAGATAGTTGGTTGTTCGATTCCCCTCTATTCTTATATTTCGGGTTCAATTTCCAAGGTGGGTTAAATTCCCATTGACCATCGTGTCATGTTGTACGTGGGTTTGATTCCCACCGAGCGTCGTCCTGATTAAAAGAAAAAAAAATGAACTAAAAATATTTCAGTTATCTTTTACAGTTTTTGACATATCCACATTGGTTATTTAATTATGTTGATTGTGCTTGATTTCATGAAATTTGCTATCATGTCATATATCCCGTTGTATGTAAATTATCTTTGGGTTCAGTTTTTGGGTATACTTTCCTACCGAGTTTTATAAAATCATTGGAGCAATTTCTCTGCCCCTAGCATTTCATGCCAGATGTAGGTGAGCTGGAGGAGAATTTGATAGAGCAGATAGAGCCAGAGGTCACTCACGAAAGAACCTTCACCTGGCTTCCTTATCCTTAGTTACTCTTCCGTTTCATTTATTTGGAATAACAATGTAAACTCGCAGGGTATTTCAGTCATTTCGCTTCCAAACTTGGTACTTATTTAAATTTTCAGTTGAAGTAAAGAAGTTATCTTTGAAATAATTGTTTTGACAAATAAAATAATATTAAAAAGATTTAGGCAACGCTGCCACCTTTGAGGCGTTACAGGTTTGGGAACAATCCCTCAAATTTAATGGAGGAGACGTTCATACTTTGTGATTGTAGTTCGTTTGATTTGGGTGAAAGTAATGTAGATTCTTTTAATATTTGACAAATAAAAAATTAATGCATTTGAATTTTCAATTTGTGGAGGAAATATAAAAGTAATCTCTTAATAACATAGCTTAAGAGTGGCAGAGTAATTAGAAGACAAAGCAAAGCAAGGACTTTTCCTTAAATGAATCGAGATTAAGGTTTGACAACGTTAGGGTTGCTTGTTTGGTGATACAATTACTTCATTGCTCATGAATTAAAGAATATCAATAAAAAAAGTGAATAATTGTCAGCCAGATAATTTGATGTATTCTTAATCACATTTCTTATTTTACTTTTGTTCACTTTCGAGCATGATCAAACTTAGTATATGTTAGCATACTTTAATTGTTTGATTAAGGAATAAAATAAGAATACTGGCTGAATAATTTGTGAATCAACAAGCATCATAAAATCTAAGATTGATGAAGAACAAATCACAGCTAAAACGAAATGGAGGAGTAGTATTTTATTGATTTTAATTTGATCACTTGTTGTCTAAAGACAAAATCAATCGAGCCCGTTTATATCTGGCCTTGAGCTTTGTCTAACAAATCGACTTAAGAACGCCAGCTTGACACAAACTTACTTATCAACTAATTAACTGACTTAACAGATATTTTTTTAATAAGAGGTAAATATGAAATCTTACTTATATATTAATTTAAAATAACACTCAAATTTTTTTTTCTATTTAAAAAATTATATAGGAAACGATCATTCGTTAAATAAAAAATTAAGATATCTTTTTAATTATAGGCGTGCAAACTATTATTGATTTAGTTTATTTTTTTTTAAACGTGACATAATTTTTGCACTATCTGCATAGTAAAAATGGCTATTTTTATTTTTATTTTTGTGAAATGCTTCGTATAGTTTTATACGCTAAGTGAAATATTTGGGTAATTTTTATACGTTTAGTGAAATACTTGGAGTAACATCATATACTTGGAGTAATATCATAATTTTAATGGGGTTGAAATTAATAAATAATTTCCAAACCTCCAACAATAATACAAATCTTAAAAAATTGAGGGGGTCAAGTGACCCTACCTCACTCCAAGTAAATCCGCTCCTGATTACTGAGATATTTTAGTCTTCTCTCTTTTAGCTAAGGTGTGGCCACGTGGCTTGCAAAGTGCCGAAAATATTTGCTTTCGGCCAAAGAATTTAGCTCAAATAAACAACTGATATTTATTTCAAATAAGTTAATAAGCAAAAAATTATCACACCCCCAATAAACCCTAATACGACCAGAATTGTATACACTTGCCATTCCATAAGGTCAACTCTCAACAAGTTTCTGTTGGAGCAATTGCTTTTATTTTAATTAATGAAATCTGTCAATTATTATGAACTCAAATAAAAATTATTATGAACTCAAATAAAAAAGACAAGAAATTTGGGATTTTTCAGGCTTGTTAAAAAGAAAGAAAAAAAAAACGTGGGTGACAAGCCACCTGCACACATTTTCTTTAATGTTTTAAAAGTTATGTCCTCGAATGTGAGCCTAATATTTATAGGATAATATTTATCTTATAAAAATAAAATTTTCAAGATGTTATACGGTGGGTGCAACTTAAAAAATATAAAAAATGATCAAGAGTGATGATGTTGAATTTACTTTCAAAAATTTATATGAAAATTTGGCCTAAAGTTTAAAATTAAGAGATATTGCCTCACTAACTCTTTTATAAAGTTTAAAATATATGCATTTAAGAGCATTCAGTTCTAAGGTTTTGTAATTTTACAACAAATAATTATATAATTAAAATTGTCCTTATTAATCATGGATTTACTCATCCAAAATTCAAATACTTTATTCTCATCATCACTACTAACATCGGACACCACCAACTACTTTTGTTCGGCATTTTGGCTACCAAACATATCCTTTGATAATATTTTCAGCAGCCACACAAAACATAACAGTTAAATTTATCTATTTAAATTTTATATGTGATAAATAATAAATGTAATTTTCATCAGATTTGGTATTATGATCTTTAAACTTTAGACTTATTTTTACGAATTGAAGGTATTAAAATCTCTCTACTATGGACTTGTAAGAAGAAAACCCAAATTTATAAAAATTAAATGCATCAATAAATTTTTATTTTAATTTAGCCCGATCCTCTCTTGTCCATTAATTGGACTTGAGAGTCCAGCTCAAACCCATCTTTGGAATCTTCCGAAGTTTGCTTCGATAATTTAAATTATTTGTTCTGGTCATAAACATTGGTTGCATTTATCGTCAAAATAAATAAATAAATAAGATAGCCTCTGATTCAATTTAATTTCAGTCATGAAAATGAGTAGGACAAATGTTGAAGGCAAAATTTTAGAAGCACACATCTATGGGCTGAATAATAAACGTAATTTGGCTGGACCCCACTTGGGGAGATATAACGTGTGGATAAAACGTGCAATCCCCCGCCAATCACAACGGAGAGAAATCTAAACCCCACCACACCAACCGAATCGCTATCGCTCTCTCTCTCTCTCTCTCGTCTCCACACACAAAAGCTAATCAATCCCATTCAAACGCAGAACAGACCACCCATTCGACACTGGACTCCCCTAAAACCTCCATGCCAAGCTAATCCAGTTGTTAAGGTTTGCGCAATTTTTTCTAATCTAATTTTCGCCAGAGATGGCTGTTTCTACTGCATTTGCAGCGGCGAAACTCGAGACTCTCACCCTCAGTAACACTGCTGCCGCCTCATCGCCCGCGGTGGCGCTGTCACAGTCTCAAGTTCGGGTACTTTTCAAACCAACTCGAATCAGACGAGCCCTAATTCGGTGCGAGGTTTCTTCCGATATCTTGGTTGAGACCGCTGCCAATGTCAATTCCTCGTCAGCCTATACTTCTCCAAGTATCTCCGCACTCGAACAACTCAAGACCTCCGCCGCTGACAGTACGTCAACATTTCTCTTACTCCAATGTAGCAACTGCAAACCATTAATTTAGCACTTTCTTGATGATTTCACAATTTGAGCATCTCCAATTATCAATACTAGAGGCTGGGCACAGGCATTGTGCGTGCAAGTCGAATATTATCAAATAGATGAAAAAAAATGTATCATGTTAATGTCATCAGTACTCTCTTGTTTCCCATCTCTCTTCTGTTGAAATGGTGTATGTTTTTTGTTGTTTGTTTTTATCTGTTCGTTTTGTCCTGTTTGCATTATTTGCTTGTGCTTCTTTAGGTTCGTAAATCCGAAAGGTTTTTTAGATCAACGTCGGAGATGGTTACAAAGTTCTGGAGAAGAAGCCAGATTGATCGTGAAAGGAAATGCCAAAAAGTAGTGAACAGAACATGATAATTCACTTTGGGTAGTTTTTTATAATTCACTTTGGAGATTGTCAATTATGTTTCAGCAGTTAATTCTCGGCCCATTTCTTATTGTGTAAAAGCAGTTTTTATGATGGTTAATTTTGGCAAGTAAAACACATGACAAAGCTTCAAAAGATGGAGACACCAAGTTGTCCTCTCCTGACTAGCTAGTGCTATACTGTAGCTATGATTGGTGCCACAATGCTGCTCTAACTGTCATTTCTTTTAGTTTTCCACAAAATCACCATCTAAATACTCGAAGAAACTTGTATTATCTATGAAAAGGAGAAAGAGGAACTTGTGATGCGCATATTTTGACAGCATGAGTTATGAATTATGGTCTTATTTTTTTTTCTCTCCCGATTAGTAGAGGAAAACTAGGGTTTAGTTTTCCATTATAACAAATCTTGTAACTTGTCTGGGATTGTTGACAGGGAAGTTTTATTCATGATATGGTAAATAAGCTCCACACTCGTAGGTTAAGTTTTCCTAAAGATCTCTGATATTCTATAGTTGAAGCACTCAGGGTATACAAAGGAAAGGAGCAGTATTGTAGTTATTGGGCTCAGTGTCCACACTGCACCTGTTGAAATGCGTGAGAAACTTGCCATTCCCGAAGCAGAATGGCCTCGAGCCATTGCAGAGCTGTGTAGTTTGAATCATATAGAAGAAGCTGCTGTTCTTAGTACCTGCAACAGGATGGAGTTGTATGTTGTTGCCCTCTCTCAACATCGTGGAGTAAAAGAAGTCACTGACTGGATGTCAAAGGTACTTCTCTGTTTCACCATCTACATTGTATGTTCTATTTTCTTTTCATTTAGGCTGCTGTTGGGATTTTGGTCAATCTTGGGCCTTATAAGTTAACAATTCTTCAGTGTATGAGACAGCTTTGATTGCTTTGGAAGACATTTGTTGCACCTTTGATAGTTAGTGACACATAGCACTAAGATATGCCTGGAGTCTCCTTGGCCTATGAAATTGATGGAGAATATTTAGATTTATAACATCCTAGACTCCATTGTCCGTTATCACCATCAAACTGGTTTTCTACTTTCTTTTCACCCTTTCCATTTTTACATGCCTAAATACTTTTTTAAACAGAAAACAGGATGTCCCACTTTCGCTGCCTATTTTTGATATGATGACAACAGAAGTCGTACGTGTTGTCTAACTTGTGTTGGGTATGTTACTGTGAAAAAGTTGATGCAATTATCATTATTAACCATTAAAACATTCCTCTTGTTCTTTGGCAGACAAGTGGGATTCCTGTATCAGATATATGTCAGCACCGATTTTTACTGTATAATAAAGATGCCACACAGCACATCTTTGAAGTATCAGCAGGGCTAGACTCCCTGGTCTTAGGAGAAGGCCAAATACTAGCCCAGGTTAAACAAGTCGTCAAAGTAGGTCAAGGGGTAACTGGCTTTGGTAGGAACATCAGCGGATTATTTAAGCACGCAATCACAGTAGGCAAACGCGTCAGAACCGAGACTAACATTGCGGCAGGGGCTGTTTCAGTTAGCTCGGCTGCTGTCGAGTTGGCCTTAATGAAGCTTCCGGAATCCTCTCACTCTAGTGCGAGGATGTTGGTTATTGGAGCAGGCAAGATGGGGAAGCTTGTGATCAAACACTTGGTATCCAAAGGATGCACTAAGATGGTGGTAGTGAATAGAACTGAGGAGAGAGTGGTTTCCATCCGTGAGGAATTGAAGGATGTTGAGATAATTTACAGACCCCTTTCGGATTTGCTAACCTGTGCTGTGGATGCAGATGTTATTTTCACCAGCACTGCATCAGATACCCCACTTTTTTTGAAACATCATGTAATCGATCTTCCAACGGTTAGTCAGGAAGTTGGGGGTGCGAGGCTTTTCGTTGACATCTCTGTCCCTAGGAACGTGGGTTCTTGTGTTACAGATGTAGAAACTGCTAGGGTTTACAATGTGGATGATCTAATTGAGGTAGTGGCTGCTAATAAGGAGGATAGGCTCCGAAAAGCAATGGAAGCTCAAGAAATCATTTTTGCTGAGTCAAAGCAATTTGAAGCATGGAGGGATTCACTGGAGACTGTCCCTACGATCAAGAAATTGAGAGCTTATGCCGAAAGAATTAGAGTCGCGGAGCTAGAAAAATGCTTGTCGAAAATGGGTGACGATATTTCAAAGAAAACGAGGAGGGCTGTCGATGATCTTAGCAGGGGTATAGTTAACAAGCTCCTTCATGGTCCAATGCAGCATCTGAGGTGCGATGGGAGTGACAGTCGGACTCTTAGTGAGACCCTTGAGAATATGCACGCGCTAAATAGAATGTTCAGTCTTGAGACAGAGATATCCGTTTTGGAACAGAAGATTAGAGCCAAGGTGGAGCAAAACCAAAAGTAAGCTCCTATTTCGAATTCCTTTGTGTATATTTTTTCCCCTTTCATCTCAATAAGAGGATAGCCTCATCACCCTATCGCTCATGATTTGCACTGTTGTAACTTCATTTGCATAGAAAACCAGTGTGAGGTCTCTGGGTGGGACCTTTTCCCTTTCCCTTTCATTTATCGGTGGTCGACACTTCCTCTAATTTGGAGTTCCTTCATGTGATTGTAGTGTGTCTTCAAGTCGCCACTGGGCTTTGTAGGATACAATTGAGGCTTGATGTGTGTACCAAATGATTTGTCTCAAGTCTTTGTATGAAATATTATTGATCCTTGTAATTAATTTACTGAATAATTGGGGCTTGCTTTTGAACATGCCAATCTATGAGACTAAACTTTGCTTTCTGCTTTTGAGGATAATAGTAGCGTAATAGAATTAATTTCTCCATTTCGGCCTGAAACTTTGCTCTTTTAAGTTGATCCATGATAGCATACTTGATTGTCACCTGGTGCTTGTGAAGCTAAAGAAGGGAGTAATAATAGCTCGTCCAATTATTTTTTTTAATTTCCAACACACTCTTTCTTTATTAGGTTTTTCAATTTAATTTAACCAATTTCACTAGTTACATATAGTGAGTCCATTCCCACTAGTCAAATTTTTTTTTTTTTGTATTTTTTATTTACATTCTATCTCCAACACATTTCTTTAATTGATTTTGTATTTTATTGACAAGAATTTTTTTCATTCTTTTAATAAAATATTAATTAATATCACTGAAAGAAATTTTAGACAAATTATATATGTTGATGAGGCGATCAGATATTAATTATAGACAATTTATCGAAAAAAATTTCAATAATTTGTTTACAACAGTTTAATAATTTATCAAAAGAAATCAGTACATAAAATCACTAAGAGTTAATCTGCGAAGAAATAGTGAGTGTTATTTAAATTTTTTTTTTAATATTAATTAAGTTAAATTGGATGGATAGAGAAAATAAAAAGCAGGGTTGGAACACATACATAAAACAGTAAGTAAACAAAATAGTGAGTGTCTTTTTTTTATATTTTAATTAGATAAAATGAAAAGTATGATTAGAGATGCTCGTAATAACAGTTCAGCTGAAATATAGAAAGCTTCATATTTGGCATGTATTAGCAGTTCATTTGGAATATAGAAGGCTTCACATTTGTCAGACAATAGGTAGCGGAGGCCTGATTTAGGGGGCTGCAACTTAGTTTCTTAGATAGGCCATCAAGTTAGGGCGAATGGCTAAACTGCCTGATTCGTGACTTGAGGTTTCGTAATTCCGAGTTACATGGAATCAAATTTTGATAAAGGACTATTTAGTGCACGACATTTCCTCTATTGTTAGGTTTAGAAAATAATTGGATATGTGCACGTTTTCCGTGTGGTATTTAGGCAAATATCTTCCCACGGGCACAAGCAAGTCTGCCCACCAAGCATGGTTGAAGTCTAATACTCAATTCTCATGTGAACCCACGTGTTATTCTCTTGCCAAAGGTCATTATGCCCCAATTATTATTGCACTAGCGTTCCGCCTAAGTAAGACTACATGTCATTTGGTACCCACAAGGTTGTCTCATACGTTGTTATTCTAGATACCTTGATAGCCCATTCTGCATGGGATGTTAAGCTAATGGTTGACACACGGGGCATAGCGTGCATACCTCCCTTGCTTCTGTATCTAGGTTACTAGACAGTGTTGACAACGAATGCCAAGACATACTGTCCATGGAGTCCCCAAACCCACATGGAGGCACTTAGACACCCTTTCGATGCCTAAGGCCAACCTTCAGTTCACGTTGAAGTAGCACACTTTGTATCCATGACAAAATTAGGAAGGTTGCTAGTGCATACGACTTGTCCCTTAATATAGCATTCTGAGCCTTTTTCAAAATGGATGGAGGAAACATCACCTATGTTTCAAGAGTCATAATAGCCCTATTTATGGAAATGCCATTGCCAACAAGCCCGCTAACATGTTGCGACACTTACCCTAGATAGGCTATTTTCGCTACTCAAATCCGTGACTAGTCCGTGACCACCAAGTCACAATGAGATTGCTACAACACACTTAAATATATATTGAATTCTATTATCCCAAAATTATTGTCTTTTCATACTTCCTAATACTATTGCGCAATTACGTTCAAGGATTCATCCTTTCAACTGTAACGTCACTGGTTGCATACTTTTCCCCATTTTTCACTCAATCGCTTGGGTTTCTTAGGATTTTGTTCTCTACATTGAAAAGTCATGAGCTGATTTTAGAAGTAAATTTATTTCCAACACTTTTATTTCTCTCCCTTTATAAATAGATAATTCAAGCCTTTCCTATTGTGAGTTCAACCTTACAATTACAATGCATAAAGTACATAATTTTATCCAATTCTATAAATACTGTATTGCGTAGACACCGACTGCTAGTGTATCTGTGTGTCTATATATATGTGTGTAATTGAAATTAGTCCATTATCTGAACATCATTAGAAATTAATATTGAATGCCCTTCGCAATTATTTTGAATGTATAAATTAATCATTCTTGAATACTGATCAAACAATTTATTGGAAACACAAAGTATTATTAAGGAAATAATTTTCACATACCCCTTTTGTTCATTTGTACTTATTTTTTGTCCTTATTATACAAAATTACTGAAACACCCTTCTAATAAGAAGAAAAAAAAGTATAAATAGATAAAAGAGGGGTGTGAAAATCAAATCTCTATTATTATTATTATATGTTACTCAGTATCTATTCTTTTATTTAGGAGTAATAAAAAATACTAAGTAATTAATAAACTATTGGACTCAGTATACACGTGGCACTATTGTGTCAATGCGTGGTGGAATATTACATGACTGAGGCCATTTATTGAATTGGGCACACATATACAATAATGCACGTTTAATAAAATGGTTGACAAGCTATAGAGTTTTTAAGTTTTACCGACTGTTGTTGAATATGTACATTGAAAAAATCCTCATTACAAAAATTTCATCAGTAAAAAAGAAGTCAAGTGAATTATTCGTATATTTTTGTGAGCTATTGTTAAAGAGTACTTTTGTCTCTTACTTTAAAAATATAAGTAAGGACTTAATGAATATCCATGAAAAAATATTTGGGGGTTTTGGGTCCCTATACTAGGAGAGGCACTATAGGGATATAGTGTGGTCATTTAATCGTTCATGTTAATTGTTGATACCGTAATACACCTCGTATAACCGGTTCAACATGTCATATTTGACATACGTGCAATACTTAATTATCAATTTTATCGGATAATGCACGTTTGGTAGCTTTTGTCCAATTTCAGATTTTCTATGTTAAAAGAGGTGTTAAACCGACGAAACGGTGAAATCCAAAAGTTCGGAGGAAGTCCCGACACCCGAGGAAGGATGGAAGCAT
>JABCMJ010012882.1:0-10685 GCA_014822125.1 Arbutus unedo | reverse complement strand
CCGATTTAACTTAGAATGAGGAATCTAAAGTTGAATAAAACTCTAGAAGATACTTTTCTGAAGAGTCTAGATCGATCTTATCTCATTAGTAACTAATCAGAAATAATCCTACTTCGATTCTAATGAGTAATCAGAGTTTCAAAAAAATTGAAAAGATTAAATCACAAAGTCTATAAATAAAAGACCGAATCCACTAAAATGTTTGAGATGTTTTTTTATTTATAAAAATGGGAGATTTAAGGGAGATGACGTTTCTTACAAATAACAACATTATAAGGGTATATATTCACTATTCAAAATTCTCACTATGCAAAACTATACATATTGTAATATAATCCTTCTTTCTTGTAGATATTTATAACCCAATAACATCCATAACAGAGTATGGAGTCTTGCGTCAAAACTTATAACTGAAAATTTCATTTTCATTTTTAATTATTCAAATTTTTAGATAACGGAAGAGGTAAAATTTAAATAAGTTCTTTTCTTAAATAATTAGTTCAGTTCAGTTCAGTTCAGTTCAGTAGTGAAGTGTTCTTACATACATGTATGCATGTCAATCTCTTGAAGATAGAGCCGACCTTAAAAAAGACGGTTCAGTGAGCAGCCAACTTGAGAAATATGGTTTAGGAGGTTGTCGACTTGAGGAGGGCGGTTATCCATTTCAAGTTGGAGATAGAACAACACCATGAATATTTAGGGATAAATTCTAATCAGATGAGAATGGAGAGTCTTAGGCCGTTTTAACTTAAAAAGAGGAGTTTGAGGTTGACTAAAACTCTAATGGTAATAGCTAATCAGAAGCAATCCTACTTTAATTCTAATGAGGAATTGAAGTCCCAAAACAATTATGAAGATTTCACAAAGTCTATAAATGAATGAGCAGAATCAAGATAAAAGGTACACGTTAACACACGCTAATACACAAAGCATTAGCAATGTCTTAGAGAGATTCTTGTGATTCCCATTCTGATTTAATTATCAGAGTGTTAAGAAAATCAAACTATTTATTCTAACTCAATTTCATTAAGATATTACAGCTCTATTCGGCCTAAAAAAATTATTGGCTTTTTGGATCGCTGGACTAAAAAGTTTATGCCTATTTGAGCTCAATTATTCAATATTAAAGAATAATTTTTTGTTGGTATAAAGAACGAAATTGCCCCGGTGAGTCTAGTAAAGGGAATCAAAGTAGAGTTTGGTTTCAAGAGCATTTTCGTCAAATAAAATTACGTATTATACGTAATCAACACATATAAAAATAATTTAATTAGATTGAGTTCTATTTGTGACAATATAATTTAATAAGTGACACAAACCCAATGGACTCCCCTTTCATTTTGTTCTCTCCTCTACTTTAATATTCTTTTTTGGTCCCTTTACATCATGATGTTGTTAAATGTTACATTCTATGGACAGTATTTTTTAGGGCATTCGTATTTTCACCGGTCACATATTATGACTAAGATTGGGGCGTCGATCATCATTAAATATATCAAAATTATTTTTAAATTTAGTTGTTATTTTAAATGTCGTAATTAGTTATAGTTTGACGCATTAAATTAATTTTCGAGTAGCTACTGTGTATCAAAATTATGTCATTTTCTTTTGCATACCTTAAAGTCGCATTCTATTACGCAATGAATGAACAGTGACTTGATTATATTTACAAGTAATTGTTTCTATTCTAAAATGTGATGAGTTTTGTGCAATTTTTTATTAGACTCTGACTCGATATTCAGTTAAAATATGAGATATGACGATTCTAATATTTATGTTTTTACACAATCTTTTACGTATCATATTATATAGGTTTGGTATAGATTGGCGATGAAACTCACTTCAATCTTTCAGTATATTTTTTGGGCTCAAATCTCTTCCATATGTTTTTGTTATTTTTCAGAAAAAAGTTGGATGTACATTTTCGATTAGCTAATAGAGAAAAAATAAATTAGTAACATGAACTTATTATAACCTCCCCACCTCATCAAACTCCTTCATGCCCATTTAATTGGGGCAAATTAGTAATCATACTCTCATCTAAAAATTTATCTTTTTTAGTCATTGAAAAAATAGTAATTCATTGAAAAAGTAATAATTTTATGATATCGTCAACAGCATAACTTAATATAGTGGGCTGAATTATCGCATTGACTTACAGAGAGCATAATGGGTCGAATTACCAGACCCACCCACAGAGAATATATGTATGTGGGATCTATTGTTCCTGAATTTAAATCAAGAATTTGTTTCTAAATTTATAATCAAAAGTTTTAATTTATTTGAATTTGTAAAATTGCAAATATAAATGAATCATGACTATTGATTTCAAATTCAAAGAGAATTTTTTGATTTTATTTATGAGACCGTGAACTTTTTCTTTCTTACTTCGTGCTATGTACGGAACTTAAAATAGAAGGAATTTTAAATTATTCTTAAGCTAGAGAAATAAAAATAAAAGTTATAATAGTGCTAATATGATTGCAAATAATCTTAAAATATTTTTTCTTGTTTCTCTGTTCATTTGTTGGGTTCAATCCTTCTATTTTTCTTTGTTATTAGAATTCTGACACGAGCAGGACCGGTCCCGAGATAAGCCCCACAAGCCCCCAGGCTTAGAGAACCCCTCAGTGCGGGGTAGAAATTTTTTTTTTTTTTTATAGATATAGAAAAAATAATATAATCCATCGAAAAAATATTATTAATACTATGTGGGTAACGAAGCTGGGGTCGGGTTTGGACAATCCAAATATCGGGGCCAGCACTGGACACGCGCGATGCATGTAAAAATAGAAGTTCATCAATTTATCTGATAGTGAGAGTAATTATTTAGAATAAATAGTGGAAGAAGTTTTTTTTCCCCTTATATTTATTGGGTGATTCAAGATTATTTAAAATTAATTAGTAATATATTTTAAAAGTAATTTAAGAATTAAAAAATTTAATAATAACAAAATTTGAGAGACACCAAAGCAGTGTTTTTCCTTTCTTCTATAGAGAATAGAATAGATAGATACTTTATCTATGAGAGAATCTTTATACGAGAATTTTCAATTTTCAATTTTTAAAATAAAAAGTGCGTTTCACTGTCTCATATAATATTTTAAATGATCAATGTTGAGGGTGTACTTCAAAAAATCCTTCAACAATGTATTATCAATTAAAAAATTTAATATTTATTGATGACAAAAAGTTAAATCACAAAAGAACACGAAAAGCAAAAGGGTAAACACTTAAAGTTTTTTTGGACGTTTGAAGTATGCTATTTAATTTTTAAATTTGGAGGTGATAAAATTTGAAAGACGAAATTGTGTTTGAGGTATCTCGTGAAACATGTGTAAATGATAATATTTGAAGGTCGGTTGGATAAATACTTAACCCCATTTTCGCTACCAAAAAATTGTGAAGTTTTATTTTTTATGATCTGATGTTATTATTCATTTACAATATAAAATTATAATCTTTATAACCATTAATATCTAGTATGTAATCTAAAAAATACCAAGATTAATAGTGTAATATAATTTACAACAACTGCATATATAAACCAAGGGCATCATTCCTGTAGTATATGTGTACCGATATTTATTGTTATTCTCTCCTGAATCTACACGAAATATCCAAAGAATGATACATTTCTCAGTCTCCTAATCATTTAGCTCAAATTCATTCACGAGAATCCGACATGAACCACAAAAATCAATCAACATAGTTAACGATTTTTAGATACTTTTGGACTCTTTTGGGTTCAAGTACCATCGCATTTGTAAAATACCCCCAAATTTCAAAAAAATTAATAAAAAGGCCCTTAGCCTCCTAACCGGCCGGCAAAAGTGCATCGTTAGGGTGCCGGCCTAAATCAAGATTTAATATTTATAAAATAGGACTTCTTTCGAAAATTTAAAAGAGGTATAGTAGAGAGTCCGGAGTATCGATCCACAGAGAAAGATAGTTAGAATAAAAAATTTCACAAATTTAGTTTTTCGACATTTCGAACGTCAACCTCAAAGTTTGTTTGGTGATGATTAATAACTATATTAACTAAGTGATGGAATAAAATCAAGATTAAAGATAGATTTAATCTTCGAAATTCATTCACCGTAAACTTTCACTAGTCAATATCTCTTCTTATAATTCCATCTAGATTCCGGCTAAAATTTCTAGATCGAAAAATATTCAATAAAAATTATTCTTTTTAGATCAAATGACATAGACTTAGGTAGTAGATATACCAAAAATATGACAATAACTAAGCAAAAGCTTAACATTTTCTTTTTGTTTCTAA
Source organism: Arbutus unedo (assembly GCA_014822125.1). Taxonomy (NCBI): domain Eukaryota; kingdom Viridiplantae; phylum Streptophyta; class Magnoliopsida; order Ericales; family Ericaceae; genus Arbutus; species Arbutus unedo. The sequence continues at coordinate 6,400 of JABCMJ010012882.1, read as the reverse complement.
GAAAAAGAACTTGTATAAATCCATTGACAAATATGAAAAATGTTTAAGAGATATTAACCATTGTTAGTTTTAGATGAACTTTATCCTAGACTTAACCTAAGAAATTTAGCTACTCATGCTTTAAACAAAGATAAAAGGGAAGAAGGAATACAAGTTAAACATGGCTAAAACTAAGATAGAGTGAATCAAACTTACCAATGAAATTCAAAAATTTGTAGAAAATAACACATAAAATCAATAGACAAGATTCCGACGACTTGCTAAAAAAATAAGAATAAGAAATAAAAGCATAAAATGAAACTAAACCTTATATTAACTTACTTCTCAAGGGATAATGTCTTACACTTGAAGGAGAAAACTCGAGAAAATAATGAAAAACACCAAAAGATTGAAGAACTAGAGAGAGAAGCTCTTAACTTGTATATATCAAAATATGTCTAAGTCTTTCTATTGATAATAGCAAGATCCACTTATCTTTCTCATACACATGCATAAGGGAGACAAAAGTTATGCTGAAAATAACGCCTTACATCCTCTTCCAAGGTAAAAGTCATGGAAAAAAGTATCCCAAACGATGATGAGAAACAAAATGTCAAAATATGTATTTATTACGCATCAGACAGGTTCTATCGATAGAGAGTAGGTCTCTATCGATAGAGATGTCCATTTTGTCAGTTAAAATCTACCTTCTATCGATAGAACTGGGGTTTTTATCGATAGAGAAATGAACTGTCTTATTTTTTTTATGTTTGGCTTCTATCGATAGGAATGATTCATCAATCGATAGGCAAATGAATTTTGTCTCTATCGATAAGAAATTGTTCTATCGATAGAGAGTTCTCCTATCGATAGGACTATTCTCTATCGATAGAGATGTCTGATTTTTTGAACTGTTTAAAAGGGCTATATCGATAGAGAATACTTCTGACTTTCATTTTCAGGTCTTCGTTATTCTTTTATTCCTGCTTTTCTTTTATCCTCCCCGAGTCTTCATTTGGTCCTTTATCACCGTCGTCATGGTCCTGTGACTTCTGAGTGAAATTGAAGCCTTTGGGTATGTATTTAACGCCCAAGAACCTGAAATGAGACAAAGGCAGCCATGCGTGCAATATCAACTACAACAATGTATTTGCCTACGCATAAATGTCAAATTGAATACATTGAGCCATGTTACTATGCAATATAATGCGCTCAACACCCCCGCAACCCCCCTCCCTAAACACACATTCTTGGGTCTTTTTTATCAACATAGCAATTATCATTGCTTATAAGACACGATTTCTCAATCCAACAATTCTATTGAGTTAAAGTGAATAAGGTGTAAACAACTCCATGTTGTGCACAAATTCACCAAACAGTGATTTCTAACACCTCAACATTACTGCTATATTGATTCTCAAACTTCATTATGAAAAAGAATGAGTTTAACAAAAATCTCATCATTGCTCTTGTGCAAGTACCCATAGCATTATTTCATGCTACCAATGACAAAAGTATAAAAAATTTTGTTCACCCTCCGTATTTGTACAAACTTCAGTCACGCACATTATTGGATGAGACTCAATATTTCATTATTTCTTTCAACATATTGAGAAGAAGTCATTATCATTTTGACTTTTACGCCGGCAAAAACCTTTTTGTCTTTGGTCATTCTCATCAAATAGAGGAGCATGATTCTATCATATCACTATTGGCGCATGAATGCTTCTGGTTACACCACTAGGGACAATGTTACAATTAAAATCCCATTTATCATAATAATTCTCAATATTATATAATGCACGTAATCAACAATTGAATATTGCACACCATAAACTCAATATAAATTTGGAAAATAAAATCCAATAGCAACCGAGTTATGTATATCACGGTCTCCTTGAAGTAAATTCGCAACCTCCTGTGGGTGTTGGTTGATTGCACTGGCAACTGTCTCTCAGGATAAAATGGCTCACTCGGCTGATGGTATACCACTGATTGAACTAACTATGTTTGTCTCTCTCTCTCCACAAAAAAAAACACAAAAACTAAAAAGAAATTGTAAAGAGAAAAATTTCCAAATCATTCAGTCCATTGAAACCAAGAATCGGATTCCTTATAAATAGAACCCTTAAACTTTTGAAATTGCTAAAACCATAAATAGAGAGATTAATAAGATAATTGATGAACATCAATGACGCAATTAATTGACGCAAATGCAGGTATAAATAGACTGTAATAGCTGAGACCTTTCGGTTGTTTTGTCAAATCCTCTAGTATTCTATTTCATTCACAACCCTTCTAAATTTTTAACAAAATAAACTTTAAATTGAAAGAGTCTACCGATGAGTATTATAAAATCTACCCATTCGAATTACAAAGTAAGCTTGCAAAATACACTTCTGATGATAAATATCGAGGCATCCGCTTGCGATTGAAACCACTCAAGTTGAGATGGAGTCAAAATTTTAATTTATGTACGATAAAAAATATGTCATTGCGCATCGCTTCATGGCCACTTTTTAGCTTAATATAGTTTGGCTTATTACTTCCAATTTCGTTTATTATGAATTAGCGGTTAAACATACACAATACCGCACGTATGAATTTTATAGAATTACGAAACGAACCCAAATAAAATTAAAGTATTAAAAAAACTATAGCAACGATTATTTGAGTATTATAAAAGTGTGAGACAGTCTCCAAAAAATCTACCAACTTAGGTGTTCTTTTTATAAGAGACTTATATAAGTCTATATAATAAATAAAATATCACTAAGTAAAATCAGATTATTTTATTTTAAACGTAGCGATTTTTCCTCTTCACTCCATCCTTGCACTCAACAGATCTCATAATTCATTTTCTTTCTCCACTTGCCCCCGCCAATATTTATCTTCTCCCTAGTGTTGGAAAATTAATTTAATACATAATATATTACATATCCAACATCCTCTCTCTCTCTCTCCCTCTCCCTCTCTCTCTTCCCCCACCACCACCACCACCACCACCACCACCACCAAATATTCCCTGCTTTGGAATAGACATACATGTCTGTATATATTATTTCTGTGAGTACAAAAGTCTGGCATTCTTCTAGAATGTTGAAAACGAAAGAAAGCGACTTCACATGGGCTCGTGCTATGTGACTATTATGTGAGAATCTGTAGTACACAAACTTTACAAAAAATATAGAAACAAAAATCATTCCATACATTGAGATATAAATATGTTCGGAACGTCGAATGCATAAACTTATGTGATATGAAAAATCTTACGTACATCTGATAACTAGTTCTTTACATATGATATAAATATATCCGAAACCGTCTAATTAATGCACACGAGACTCATATGATTATGACGAACCCTACGTACGTACATTCGACAGTATTATGTGTACGAATAATTTGTTTTCCTAAACTTATTCTAAAATATATACTACATCAAAAGTATAAAAGCCCAAGTATTCTTCTAGAAGGTTGGAGGAGAGAGAGTGACTCCATGGGGTCAGGCCACTGAATCAACCCTTTTGTTTATTCTTTGTTTAGCATTAAATTAGTTGTTTGCATGTTAATAATTGTAGTAGATAATTAGGGGAGATATTCTGTGTTTTGCCTGTTTTTGGAGAGTACTGCAATTTTTATATTATAGACAATATAATTGATGTAAATGTTTGTTCCCATTTGACACATGACGAGTGACGTCAGTTTGATACTAATGGGGAATTAGGGATGTTATTGTGTGTAATATTGAAGAGGTTGACGTGTATTGAGCACAGCAACTTGTCCTGCACAACAAAACGACGTTGTTTTAGCGCATAAATTAATACTGACCAAAAAAGAACACAGTAAGATAATATCACGATATTCTATTGACATTTTGGGTGATGTCAAACAAAATTGTAGACCACCAGTGGCAGAAATAAGAAGGGGCTATCTTGGGCTATGTGAATTTTTTTTTTTTAATATGTAAAATTTGGTACAAGAATTTTGAGCCCGCCTTATTATAATTGGAATTCAATACATTTTTTAACCTGTTTCATTTTTAGCCCAATTAATATAAATGAAATTTCTGATTCTGTCATTGAAACCCACATAAGTGTTCTTTTTCATATGATAGCACACGTATTTAGATTTTTTTTAGCACACCATCCTTTTACGAATCCGGACAATGAACATAAGTGCATACTAAAAAAAACATATTCGCAAAAATGTAAGTTTGCACATATTGAAAGAATCGATATCATATTATTTTTACTATACCGATACCGATATCAATAGTACTGAAAACAAAGTAATATCTTGTTATCATCAAACAAAAATGATACACACATCACTTTTACACATTATTTTTGCACATTACTTAAAATTATGTCATTTTTTATTGAGAAAAAATCATATTTGTTTTTAACTCATATCGTTCAAAATATATTTAGATCTTTCTCAACACAAAACAACGTAATTTTAAATGATGTGTAAAAATAATGTACAAAAATAATATGTATGTAGCACTATTAATCATCAAAAACCAAATAATAAGTACACAAATGCTTGTCCAGTCAACAATACATCCAAATACTCTACAAAAATCAGGCATTCTTCTAGAAGGTTGAAAAGGAAAGAGAGGGAACTCCACATGAGCTAGTGCTAAGTAAGAATCTGCAGTACACCCACATAAGATTTATGTCACATCAAAAGTATAAGAACAGTGTTACGATTCTAAAAAATATTTTTTAAAAATATTTTCAAATTTAAAATCAAGAGTTAGAATTTATTGAGATTTGAGAGTCTACAAAATCAAGTAAATTTAATTCACTCATTTTAAATTCCAAAAACTTTTCTGAAAAATTATTCTGAGACCAAAAAACTTTCTTAAAGTATATAAGCCAAAGTGTTCTTCTAGAAGACGAAAGAAGAGAGAGAGAGACTCTATGGGGTCAGGCCACTGGACCTGCCCTTAATTTGTTTATTCTTTTTTTTGAATTAAATTTCTTGTTTGTTTGTTAATAATTGTAGTAGATAAATATATGGCAGATGTTGGCCGGTTTCTGGAGAGTTCAATATTTTCTATGTACAATATAATTGATATATCTCACCTACTGTACATGTGTGCTAAATGCTAATGTCTATTGGTTTAGTCTCTGTCATTTAAGTGGCATGTTTGTCCCTCCAATCTTTTTTAATGAAAATTTAATGCTGATTAGTTCTCAATGATCAATTTCACTATTCACTTGCGGGAGTTTCATTTAAAGTTAGGATTTTTATTCTGTATGGACTAACCCCATAAGAGTTAATAACACGTGAGAAATTTCGAATCTGAAACCTAAAATGAAACATACTTCTAAGTTTTAATTATTAAAAGTTTTATTGGTCGTTGAAGGACGTGGAATTTTTTTTCTATTATTAAAAGTTTCTCATGATCTACGGGGAAAAATGTATTAAAATATGAGAATAATTTAAAAAAATTCGGTAAAATTATTTGAACTCGTATTCTCGGTTGATAATTAAATATAACACAAACAAAGTGAGTCATTCTTTATTTCTCATTTATCTAAAATGAGAATGACACGTGAAAATGACTCGTAATATTGTGAGATTGAATAATTTATCCTTAAATACACTCGAGTTCTTTTTGTATGTATTCATCCAAGCATCAATAATCACGCTAGGCTTTTAGAGTTTAAATTCTCTATAGTAAATATATTTGTGCCTGTATTGGTTGTGAATTTCAGCGTTGAATCACGTGAGAATCTTTTTACTACTTAAAATTCTTACGTGATTGGATGGTTGAAATTCATTGGAACAACAATATTTTGATAGAGAGGATTTATGGAAAAGCTTTTACGACTAGGCCTAAATCTTTGGTTGGAGAAAAAGACCTCTCACCACAAAAGCATGCATACGAAAAAAGGACATAAAGATTTATAGATATTTATCCTTGTATGGGGTCCCCATAAAATAAAATTTTCAATATACAATAACAAGGATAGTGTTATTTTTTTAAGAACTCAGATTATTTAGATTAATTTACGTGTATTTTGATTAATTTTTTGAGAACTAATTTTATATGAATTAATAGAATTAGAAGATTTTAAATTTGAGAACTTAGACGAGAGCAAGTCTCGAGTTCGAAGACTCGGTATAAAATTAATTTGTAAAGACCGATTGAGTTATATAAATTGTAGTGAAATCACTAAGAGATAAATAGAACGGTGAAATTAACAGTTTCACGAAACAGGAAAAAAATGTCTAAAACAAAAAAAAATTCAAATAAGACAGAAAAAATAAATGATTTATTTTCTTGGCATTATTTGAATTTTTTATAATTTATGTTTTTATTAATTATTAGTTCATCTTAACGAGATATTTTAGAAAAATAAATAATTATGTTTAAAAATTTAAAAATTTCATAAAAGAAAAAAAA
>JABCMJ010012875.1:0-17841 GCA_014822125.1 Arbutus unedo | reverse complement strand
AATTTACTCAAAGGGAACTATCAGTTCGATTAGAGACGAGAACACCAAGAGGCATTTAACAAAGTAAATGGGGCCCTAACTTCCCCGCAGACCATGGTGGCACCACAAAGGTCCTGGAACACTAGCATGGGATTCACGCGGACGAGACAATGATCAAATCAATAACGCACACACCTCCCAGAAGTCGCTAAAGAAATTCCTTGAGAAGGTGTCATACCTGTGACGTTTTATCCTAGTGCTTGCAGAAATTACAGCCCCGTTTCCCAATTTACTCAAAGGGAACTATCAGTTCGATTAGAGACAAGAACACCAAGAGGCTTTTAACAAAGTAAATGGGGCCCTAACGTCCCCGCAGACCATGGTGGCACCACAAAGGTGCAGACATTGATGATGTATCGCACCTCCACGTCTTGATCCATTGAGGCACTCTTGGTCCAAGAGATGGATGGGCAGGAGCAGTTAGTGTACTACATCAGCATGAAGTTCCAAGGGGTCGAGGAGTAGTACACACCACTAAAACGACACTATTTGGCACTAACCTTTACGGCACAAAAATTGCGCCCCTACTTCTTGCATTCCTGTAGAAGTAGTCACAAAGAGTGATTCGATACGTTACATGCTATCCAAGCCATCTCTGATCAGAAGGGCTACGATTTGGTTACTCTCTCTAGCTGATTTCGACATCACGTGTATCGCACCAAAGGCCAAACAAAGTTAGGCACTTGTGGATTTCCTAGCTTAGTTCCCAAGCTGGTAAATTGAGCAACTAGAGGAAAACCTGCCCAAGGAGGATTTTGAATCACTCATGGGCCGATGAGCAAGGAGAGCAACCCCCAGAGGTAGGGGAGCGATGCCCATAATGCACAGCACACGCGACGTGGGGGAATTGAGGCAACATGGAGTTTGGGACATCTATGGACATTGGAAAAGCCAAGGAGAAACTAGTTGATATAAGGAGACCGCCGCGGCAACTCAAGCCTTGGAAGTAATTGACGCGGAATTCAAGCCTTGAAAATGACCAATGTGACAACTTAAATGGTCAAAGTTGATGGAAAGTGTCTTGATGGATGGGATAACTCAAGAGGCCAAAATTGATGGGAATTATACAGTACCCAAGAAGTGCATGGAGAGAAAAACTAAGCCATGAGACAAACACACACACGAGATATAATTCTCATGCACATGAGGGGCTAAATGTAGGCCACATCCAAGAAAAACCTGGGCCGATAGAACTTAGACCTAGAAAAACCTAGGCCGCGAGAGGTGCACTAATCGAGATGGACAGTAGAGGGCCAGCAATACAAGTGTTGTCAAATCTCAGGGATGCAAACCAAGAATTACCACCAAGCGTTGGGCAGCCAGAGCACGAACAAAGGGGCGATCAGAGACACGACTGAGGCAAACACCTAAACTCCGAGCTCCGGTCCTAGTGCATACCTACCCCACAAAAGCAATATTCCTTTGAATACTCTTTTTGAAGAATCCATCTCCCACAATATTAAATTGGGCCATCCACCTAAGAGTACATAATTAACCAAGCTACCTTTAATTAGCTATTTCAAGAAACTAAGAGCATAGGTTACACAGAAGGTTGAAGACTATGGGGTGGAAGTACTCTATAGGAAGGCAGTAAAAAATAATCACTGACAAAAAAACAATGAAAGTTGCATTCAAACTCACCAACCATCTTGGAGACTCTGGTATGAAAAATAGGCCCACAAATTGTACCAAGCAAGGAACCAGTCCTGGAAAACGTGACAAAATCAAAGATGATAAGGTGAACCTGCTTTTTGATGATAGTGAGAGGTATCTGGGCCACTCAAGAGTTACCAAATATAGCCATAGTGCGCCATGTCAAGACATTTCCGATGAAGAACATTAAGCTTATGCCACCGCATACCATGAACTTTAGAACCAAAAAACATATGAACCTATAAACAGAGGGTCAATTCTTTAATTAAATATACTATGTTTGGGTTTTACCGTGTTAGCTGCAGTAAATCCTCCTCGAATTTTCTTAGGTGTGATTTCAGCAACATATACAAATGCCTGTTTGTAAATGGAAATGCAAGTTCAGGTCATGCTCTGCAGGGATAATTATATTTGTAAGCCACATGGAAACTTAGTATACGAATGAAAGCTGGAAAATAAACAAACACCATATACATCAAAGAAATTGTCCAGAAAAAATCAGAAGTTGGGTGGTGTACATTGAAAGTGGTGTAGTGTGGGCCAGTTTCAAAATTAATCTAATGCATGCATAGATCTTTGTGTACAAGTGCAGTGAATGTTTTTGTGTCTATATATGTAGCATTGGTCTGTAGAAAACGTCACCAACAAAGTCTACTAATGGCACTTTTGCATTTGGAACCCCTCTAATGGACTCAATTACGCCATTGGAGCTTCCAAAAATCTACCCCTTTTTCTCTCTCTACCCAACTTGTGAATGCTTAATAGGTATTGGAAAATTAAAGCATGAATGCTTACCGCATATGTCATAATCGCCAGACCAAATCCCATTGTCAACCTTCCAACGTAGAGCCACCAAACACCCTTTCAAAAGCATTAGACAGGTCGATATGTTGTGAAACAAATCACATAAAGAAATGAAAACAAATTAACTTATTTTGCTATTCAAGTCGTGTTTTTCTTAAGTTTTTTTGTTCTCTTAATATGTAGGAAATATTTATACAATTCTCAACCCGCACTATAATGGTTAGTAGTCCTGCTTCAATCATCTTTTAGTTCAAAACAAGATCTTGCACAGCATAAGGGGGACAAAGGAAAGGTATCGAAAAGGAAAGGAAGAAACCTTTGCAAAAACTAATGCAAGCCACCCGACGATGCAAAATATATCGCAGACCCACATTGCCTGCATTATTATGAGTTAATAGCAAATGTCGAACATTCAAAAAAACAAGCGTACGTGGCTTTGAAGGATCGAATATTTCATATTTAAACATACCCCTCTCCGGCCAATGATATCTGCCATTTTGCCACTTACGATGGCACCCAACATTCCCCCAAACGTGAATATTGAAGCGAATACTGAGAACTGCACAATGAGGGGGAGGAATATGTAAACAAATTAGACCAACATCGGAATGCAAAGCAAGTTCACTTCACTTTGTTCCTGAAGCAACATGATCGAATACGATTGGCATGGTCGTCCACCATCTCTATGTTGTCTATACCTTCTCTAATTTTACAATTACAATGCTAACTAGCTTGATCAGTTGAACTTACGATCACTAGTTTATATGAAATTCCCATAAAATTTATTTAGAGGCCTGTTTGGTTGGTGAATGAAATAATCACTCATACTAACTATATGAAGCCCTTCTAATTTACAAACCAATTGATTCAAGTGGTTTGTAGGTGTTGAGCACAACATAATTGGTGTTGGTGGGAGAGGGATATACGATTCACACACAAATAAACTTATGTCAAACTGCGAGAAATTGAATCACACACACACACTTCTCTCACACAGACCTCGCCTGGGTATGCCTCTCTTTGTCTCATGTGCTCTCTGTAATTGCACCTAATTTTAGTTCACTTTTAGTACACCACTTATATTCTCACCTAATGAGAAGCCTAATAAATCTAAAACCAACAATCAAGTTTGGTACTACTAAAACTTGATTGTCTCTCCTCCATATATCACTACCACCAATATCTCATCATAATCAGTCACAATTTTCTCTTGATTATCTCGTATTCTTACAAAATTTTAACTAATTTTGGTGCATCTCGTCTTTCTAATTTATCCTCAATTTTTATCTTAATATCGCCAATATCTCATCTATTGTTTGCCCTTGAAGAGTAAAAAAGTCGTCAATATCCCGTCTCAAATCTCATATAAAATTTGTTCTCATAAGAAAATGTCAATTTCTCATTTAAAAACTCAAAATATTGAGGATGAAAGCTATATATTGTCTGGTATAAAATGATCTCTTGAAAATTGATATAAGTCCTATAACGAATATACCATTATTGTCTACTAGAAAATGTCACATCTCATAAATATCTCATCTGATTGGTCAACATGTCATCATATCTGGCTTCTATCGTCCGTTCTCGTGTCTTATTGTTAAAACATCACATGTATCGACTTGATCTCGCGATATTCATAGAGTCTCCTATCTCGGCTAGATATCGGAGCGTTTCAATTGCAATGCTCTTGACAGAAGGTTGATGCATGTGCACTATGTCCCAAAGCTTACAAAAATTCTCTAAATATGAAAAAACAAAAAAAAAAAAGCAAAAACATACCTTGATTGTGGAATTTTTTTTTTTTTGTCTTTTTTGATTTCTTTTTAAATGTAGTTCATTATTCATGAATTTTTTGAAAACTATCGTCGAGACGAACCAATAATCTACAAAAAGTTGATGGAAGAATAAATTGTAAAAAAATTCAAATAATAACAAAAAAATAATCCAATAAAAAAGTCAGGCCAAATTGAACCAACACAATTTTATTGCGCTACCCTAAATTGATTTCAAACTAACCCGTCAGGGTTACAAAATTCATACATCTCTCTCTATTATTTCTCTCACACCTCTCCAACACCTTTACCCAATACGTAGACACGTGTATAGTTGTATACTTCCTTTCTCAAGGGAGTCAATTGATGGCATCTCCAAATTTGAGGATCAGAGAAGTCACACAAACTCAAAGAGACAAGACTTCCCTGGGTAGGACTTTAAAGGCCTAATCTATAGAGAGGAACAATCTTTCCTTAGAGCAACTTTAATAGACTCTCTAAATCAGACATGTTGGTTATTTTATCAATTTAAACAATTTAGATCTTCTAACAAACTCTTTAAATGACTATTTATTCTATCTTCATTTTTGACTGACTACTGGTGGCAAGTCCTTACGCCATAATTACTAGTCTGTATTCAATTTGAATTTTGTGAATGCATAAACACAGTATTTTAGCCTATTTTTTATTTCAATTTTGACGTTTGTACCTAATATATGAGAGATTTAGAACTTCTGTGATCTAAAAAATAAAGTTATGATTGTCTGGGTATTGAAAAAGAAGATGTATTGTAGTGTAAAAACTGTGATATGCTTTTGATATTCATCAAAGGGATCAATAAAATAATTACCTATTGACAAAATGGTGCACCAAATCTTTATTTTATAGAGTTTGTTGTATACATATTTTGTCATAAGGAAAATATTCTTTGCAAGATGAAAAATTTGTAAAGTTCAACCAACTCTTGGATTTTTCCTTGTTTAACTGTTGTATTTGTTTGTTTATAGAGTTCGACTTGGTTGTTCATCCACCTAAAGATTGCAACATGAAGTATTCGTTGTCCTTCACTCTGCTTCATGTGTTAAGTTAGTCAAATTGAACCCTTCAGATAGAACAGTAGATATTGTTCAATCATCTAGTGCAATAAGTGCATCTGAACTGGCTAATTAATCATCGATGGCTAGAAGTAATCCCAGGGAAATGGAGGGCTGGGAAGGAGATGGAGTGGGGAAGGAAGTCCTTTAATTGACATGCCAGGGTGAGGAGAAAATTAGGGAAATATAGGCTGGCGTTGGAAAAGGGGTGTGCACAATAGTAATGGTTGGAGGGAAAGGTCTGGTTTAGGAGAATATGTATATCATGAGTGTATCCCAGTATACAATGCGTATATCAGATGTGTACATAAATGTAAACGAAAATGCCTCAAATTAAATAAAATTACACGAAAATAAATTAAATACTCAAAATTATTATTATTAAATTATTTAAATAAGATCCTTATATTTTCTACTTCTTTTGCTCCCTAACCATCACAGATTATAGATTGATACATACCAACACATACTCTAGTAGTTATAAAATATGTGTGTGTGCATGAGGAAAGTAGCTAGGGCAGACCTGTGTAGTAGTAAGGTCGAGATCTTCCATGATACCTGCAGACTCAGCAGCTGATGAATATCCGCCCTACAAACCATTAATAACTCTCTCTCTCATCTCTCTCTCTCTCTCTCTCTCTCTCTCGCACACAGATCCTTACAACCCATCATTAAAGCTCATCAAATGTCTTTCTCTTTATTTCTACAACATTCATATATACAAAACTAAGGCGCACATCACACATCTGGTAAAAGTTCCCAATGCGCTATTTATAATAATCCGTGTTGTATGCAAGAATGATTCACTACTACACTCAAGCACTTTCGGTCTAGTGTAGCATATTTTTTTTTATTTGAACAGTTCCCGTGTATGAAACATTGACGAAATCATGAGATGAACAACTCCACATGTTAGAGATGATGCAAAACGACAGTTCCAAACTCATTTTGTAGCTAACTAGAGTGTCATAATGTTGGAAACATTCTTGTGTGTGGTTTCTAACACGTAATACCTTGAAGATGAAAAGGGTGTTCCAATAGCACAGTGTCATTTTCATATTAAAACAATTTGGGAGTGATTGTTGTACAATGTAAATTTTGAATTGTGAATTATATGTTTTGTACAATAATTCATGTATTTTGAAAAGTACTTAAATGATATGTGCAAAATAGATTTGCAGTATATAGTAGTATATGTTAAGAATATAATCTAAAGAATTAATTTCGGTTTATTTTTTTGATATTTAGACATTACCTAAGATTTGTTATTAAGAGGTGTCATTTCATCTTTTAATTCCAAGTCATGGAGAATATTGCAATTAAAATGAGAATGGAAAAAGCTCACTTGAAATTAATTCAAACTATGGTTTTAAATATTAATTTTGAGAATGAATATGCCACAATACATTCTCCATTTGGCTGGAAAGCATCAAATGTGAAAATTGCAAAATTAGTAACATACTGTACTTTAGAAACAGCATAACTACATTTCGAGAAAATTATCATCAACCATAAAAAAATTTATTTATAAAAAAGATGTTCGCATCAAGTAACGATGCCAAATTTAACAATAAACCATATTATCTTGTGCACGGATTATAAGGTCCAATACCTTTTTATTTAAAGAAACAAGCCATTGAAGTACACTTCTTTTTTTTCTGCTAAAAAAATACTTTATTCTGAAGGAAAAAACAAAAAGTCGGGGGGAGTATTAGATATGCCCAAACAAACTAGATATATAGTTCTACACTTTCTCCTAATGTCTACTCACTTTTGCAGCACGTTAACTATAATTTGTTCTGTATCACTTTTCATATTTAAATATGTTTAATTCTCTTTGTGTGTATGTGTGTTAGTGCGTAGATACAAAGTTATGGAATGTAGAGTACTTACCGCACAACCAAAAACAAATGAACCAGTGATGGAAACAAGGGTTGCAAGCACAAGAAGAGGGGTGGTGGTGGACGAGGAGGAAGAGTATTCGCTCGCTGCTGGCTCAAAGGCATCATTGGTAATTATGTGGTCTATCTCATCGACGACATTGTCTGGCCTACTTTCCACAAGAAGAGATCTTGTTGTTGTTCTTTCTTCCATCCCCTGTGTCTCTTTCGATCTCTTCCCGGCCCGTTTTCCTATGATATCATATATCCCTCAAACAGAAAATAGGGACAGAAGCTATTGACTCTACTGCCTTATGACATGATATTTTTTGCTAAACGATGACATGATACTTCCTAAAACTGATAAAACGAACTTCAAAGATTGAACAGAGAGAGAGAGATGGTGGGAATGTAGGTTAGTTGAGGGCAGAACTAGTTGTTCCCTATTCCAATTCGGAAGCTATATTCAACTAATCACCTAGAGAGTACCAACCAGTATGTTGAGTGAATTGCTTTTTGAAAATTAGTTGGAGGGTACAATCGTAACTTTCTTTTTTGGCGCTTATGGCTGGCTATCTATGAGAAATTATGAAATAACAAATTGGTCATTCGAAAATTGACAGTAACGAAAACAAATTCAGAAAATAATAAATAGATAAGGGTGTACAACTTCTTGCTCCAAAATGAACCACAAGTATAGCTCGATGAGCTTGGCCCACGAATTAAAGCCATAATTGTCACTGAAGAAGACAAGCACAAAAAAACAACATAAAAGACATCCCTTACGATCGAAGGATATATTATAAGCTTTGAGGTTACATCTCGATCGACTCACATTGGACAAAAGGAAAAAATAAGCATCCTAGGTAGAGTAATATTCATCATTGCTTTAAACCTTATATAAGCAGTGCTCTCAATCTCTGCTCTGTTTTGTTACAACAAAATGAAGATTTATGGGTACTTTTTAAAGAGCATTTATTTAAACTGTCTTATCAATTTACTAAGGAGGTAATATCTTTTTAAGTGTCTCGTTTGATTGTACCTAACGAGGTATTTAGACTTAACCCTGCTTTTTTATATTTAATTTATTCGTGCTAATTTTGATGGGACAGTTGACAGTGCCTCTAAAAGCTCGGTATAATATGGCACTTTATTAGAGGCATAATACGACGTCGTTTTGTTATCTATTTCTTTCTCTTCCTTTTTTTCTTTAGCCGCACTTGACTCGACTTGCATTAATTCCTAATTTTCAATATTTAATTTAGTTTTTTTTCAATTTGTTACGGCACTTATAGTTGCCTCAAAACATAAACTATAATAGGGCATTTCCTTTAAGCATAAAGCTTAAGGTCAAATTTATATACATTTTGTCACGCCCTCAATTTTTCATCTAATATCAATACATTTAAATATAGCAAAAACCACATAATCTCACCCAATGCCCAAAATCTCATTAGTCATGTACCAAGATGTCCCGAATTCTTACACTTTCATAAAAGACAATTTCAAAATATTACATTTAGATTAGGACATTCAGTAAATCATAATTATGATACATCGTTTTTAAAAAGAGATGGGTAAAAGATGTTAAATAACTCCATGGATGCGGCTCCTATAATGTCATGCAAAAATCCAACACTCCATGCCAAATTCAAGCTAGTTGTTGGGGACTGTACCTGAAAAATAAATAACGATTGAGCTAATGAGCCCAATAGAGAAATTTTATATAAATCTTACGCAAGGATGGAATGTTATGGCATAGAATGTAAGCAACAATGCGTAACTTCAATGTATTATGATAAGGTACGTTAGGTTGCAACCAAATCATTTTCAAATTGAAACCTACTCATCAGATGCTCGTTTTACATAATTGCTCTCATCATCATCAGGTAACACATTTGAAATCAGCTTTAACGATATCTCATGCCTAGGATTCCCATAGAATTCTAGTCTCATTTCCTAGCCATCCCGTCGGGGAGTCTAGTTCATGACATTCCTAACGTCTCTATCGAGAAGTCTAGTTCATACATTCCTAGCCTTCCCATCGGGGAGTCTAGTTCACAATATTTAAAGCAAAACGTAACCCATGGAATACATCCACTTGTTATATACATCAACCATGATTTAGAGTCAAATGAATAAGATGCACCATTCTACTAAATAAGTCATACCACACTCTTCTAAGTGAATAGCATGGGATTAATCAACCCAAAATGATACGTATTCAAACTAAGAACACCCAACACGTACCTATACATACTCAAACCCTTAACACAAAGGGTAAACGTACAATACACCTATAACAAGTCATAAACAAGTAAGACAGGTAAGAAAAACCATACCTCAAGAAGAAAATCTGATATTTGAGCTCAAATGGTAAAGCCCTAACTTGAATGGTGAAATGAAGCTCAACCAAGCCCTCTCCAAGCAAGAACCCACCTCCAAATGCTTAAAATCAAAAGGAAATGAAATATTCTTAAAGAAATTTGAAGGATCTAAGGATTAGATCATGTATTTGGGTGAGAGGGAAGTGAAAATGAAATTTTCTAGAGAGAGAATGGGAAGAAATTTGGGTTTAAAATGAGTGAGTTGTGTTTTAAAATGCCTAGTTCGTCTTTTTTTTTTTAAAAACCCGTGCATACCCGCCTGACCGGTCACTAGAAGGCTATAAGGAAGCCTGACCGGTCATGGCGAGCCTACTGATCAAAAAAATTTCACCCGCCTGACCGGTCACAGGAAATGACCCGTAGGAACCTGACTGGTCACCGGGGGGGCTAGTGATAAAAAAACCACTTTCGTATGACTAGTCACGCCGGCCATGCTCTAAGCCGTGACCAATTACCCAAGGTCCTCTATTTGCTCATCTCCTTTTCACCAAAACTCATTCTACACATCTTTCGCCTCATTTGATGCTTATCTATACTCATTTTATTTACCGTAAGACATTTTTAAACATAAAAAATAAGACGGGTCCTCACACATTTTTCTTTCGATCAAGTGTCTAACGACATGCGATTAACTTCATTCCTAAAACGACCAAAATAATTTATATTACATGAAAGCTGGACGAGTGTGATCACAAAAAAAGATCTAAGATGCGGCCTAGTGGTGTATTATAAGACTTTCCCGAATTAAACCTAATAAATGTCTTCTGATCACATGGTCGCTAATGCCAGATTATATCAAATTTTGATAAAAATGCACGAATTGATAAGACGTTAAATCCTAACAGCGGTTCGGATCGAACATCATAAAAATTGGTTCCGCCATTGCCTTTTAATTCCATATGTTCAACCTGCTGATTAAGACCATTGATGTTTTTGCACTTGTCAATTGTATCATTCTCGTAAATTTTGAACTCGATAGGATTTAGAAAGCCTCTTTATCGGATTGCAATTTTATTATAAAAATAATATTTAATTTCTATGCGGTGATTTTGGGGCATTCTTTAAATAGAAATGTTATTAGTAAAGAAGGGAGGCCCGAACCCTCCACTGATGGTGGCCCCCTCTCCCCAACCCATCCCTCTTCTTTTGGACTTTCCCTCTTTTTAATTCTCTCTCTCTCTCTCTCTCTCTCTCTCTCTCTCACCACAAATAACATTTTTAACCAAATATACCATGCCCTTACCTAATTAACTTCAGATTTTTATATTTATTCAAACAAAATTTAATATATTTTTTATTTTATTGATTAGTCTAGATAAGGATTATTAGTAATTTATCATAATTTAACAAGCGTTTATCAAAATATTCGAGTTCACAGTTAATCTGAAAATAATTTTTAAGTAAATGATAAATTTTTAATATTTTTTCGAGAATAAAATTTGAAAGCACGATCAAAAGGGATTCAAATGAGCTGTGTCGATTATTTTTTTTCTAAAATTGTGTGCATTAGGATATGCGATAAATGTGAATATTTTTTAATAATTTAAGAAATTTTTAACTTTATTCTATTAATCAGCAAAATATTCTAAACTCACGGTTAATCCTAAAATAATTTTTTAAGTAAACAGTAAACTTTTAGTATTTTTTTAGAATAAAATTCAAAAATTACAACCAAAAGAGTTTCGAAGTCGATATTTTTTAAAATGGATGCATTATATAATGAATGTGAATATTTTTGAATAATTTTAAAAAATTAACTTTATTTTATAAATCAGCAAAAAAAATAACAACAATATATAAATTAACAAATACAAATCATGTTTTTATTTTTATTTTTAACCTTTGAGAGAGAGAGAAGAGAAGGGGGAGAGAAATTTTTAAAGCAAAAAGGAGTGGTCTTCGCCTTGCTACCTGGATTACTAATGCACACAATTTTGGAGGAAAAAATGATTGATATTACTCATTTGAACTAATTTCAGTCATGTTTTTCGAATATTATTCTCGAAAAAATACTAAAAATTTACCGTTTAATTAGAAGATTATTTTGGAATTAATTGTGAGCTCAAAATACTTTAATAAAGGCTTGTTCAATTATAGTAAATTATCAACAACTTTTATCTAGACAAACTAATAAACTAAAAAAAGAAAAAATTACAGTATATAAATTTTTTTTTAAATAAAAATAAAAATATGAAGTTAATTATGTAAGACCACTGTGTATTTGGTTAAAAAAGTTATTTGTAGTAAAAGTGAAGAAAGAGAGAGAGAGAGAATTGAAAAGAGAGAGAATCCAAAATAGAAGGACGCGTGGGTTTGGGGGGCCCATCAGTGGGGTTTTTGGGCCCATTCTTTACTAATAGCATTCTTGTTCTTTCAAGGATACTTTTACAAAATTTCTTAATCGAGTAGTTAACGAGACATTTTCTTTTTAATAGGGTATAATTTTAGAGACATAATACTACATCATTTTACTATCTATTTGTTTCTCTCTTTTTTTCTTAACCACAATTAACTGTACTTGATTTAATTAGAAATTTTAAAACTTATATTATATTTTTTATCCAAAAAAGGAAGGCACCCCCCATTTTTCCTCTTCTTTTTCCCCCCAATATCTAGAGAAAAATCCTAACACCATCAACAAAAAAAGGCACCATCTACATTCAACCTCATTGGCCGCAGTTGGGCTAGAAAGTACTTCGATACATACATTAGTACTTGAAAAGAAAAAAAAAAGTACTGAGTTCAGGTTGCAAGATTAGGCGTATGTCTATTATAAGATGTAACGATCCGCTCTCGTCTTGTACAATACTATCTGCTTTGGTCGTTAAACCCCATGGACTTCCCAGTAGATCACCTATCCTTAGATTGCTCTAGGACAAGCACACTTAATTGTGAAGTTCTAATAGATTTATGCACTCTCGCGGCTTTCAAAAAACCTTTTATAAAGAAGATTCATGATCTTATAAATACCACCGAACTTATATCTACCAAGCGATATAGAACCTTTGACCACATATCTGGACGTCCCACTGAGACTCCATCTCCCGCACACCGGCCTCACAGCTAGCACCACAACTTGGCTGAGGTGTCACAATCTCCCCCACTTAAGAATACACGTCCTCATGTGGAGCCGAGATTTCCCACGTTTTCGAACGAAATTCTTTTTAGGAATGAAGAGTTGTGAGACCCAAACCATACATCTCATATACTTTCATGCATTTTTGTGTGAGTAATAAAAATAAATTATCACTTATAAAGATTTATTTGCATGAAATTCAATTCTTGGTGTGTTAAAATTTTAGTTCCCTACAAAGTGTGAGGAAACAAAATAAGTGAATAAATAAATAAATTTGAATGTCTATATTTCATATAATATATACAGTACTAGTATAGTTTATTATGTCTAAAAATCCAAAGAATGACAAGTGTAATTAGACCAAAGTAAGGATAGAAATGGTTCGTGAATTTGACACCTAGTGTGAATTGAGAGCATTATTCTCTCTCGGAGAAGTCTTGGTAGAAAAGAACTGAAGAAGGGAAACAATGGGGAATTGAGAGCACAAAGGCCGATTCTAAGTAGAAGATAAAAAATAAAAAAATAAAAAAATAAAGAAATTGTAAGTTTTAGTCCTAGTCTATTTTACTTTATTGAATGTTTTTAGTAGTTATCCTTAACAACTATTAGTCTTAGTATTTAATATCTCGGTGTCCTACGAATCATCAAGGAAATTTATTTAGTTTCATTAGATTAGTTATTTTAATCAAAGCAGATTTTCTTGTGAGAAGACTAGAAAAACAATGATAATTCATGGGGCAAAAGACAAGTACTTAGTCCCAGCTTTTATATTACTGGCGGAGATTATTTTTACTTATTCACTAAATCTAAAATTTACTTGCTAGATTAAGTGACTAACACTTGAGTTTTATATTAAAAAGTTGAGCACTAGTCTTACAACTAGAGATGTATGGGATGTAGTAATTAGCAGAGGAACAAATAAAAGGAGACCAATCAAATACATGAACATGTGAGCAAAGTTATGATTAATTACGATAGGATAAATGCTCTGTAATTCATTCCTATGAAATAGTATTTTGCAATGTATTCTATTTTGTCAGGCTTAATCAAATTTAGAGGACGTATCAAACCGACCTACGCTTTTCCCCTATTTATGAAACAACGATGTTTTCAAATTACTTTACTTCTTTAGTTAACATGTAAGAAAGTCGGGGCATTATAGGATACGAGTGGTCTGATGGTTTAGCAGATAATAGAGATTTGAGGGGGGCAAAAAGGTTTTGGTCGTTTGTCGTAAGGCACATGGTAAAAGTATATGGTATGTATGTGTAAAATATGTATATCGTGAATGTATGTCAATATGCAGTACGTATATGAGATGCGTATGTAAATTTAAGTGAAAATGCCTTAAATTAAATTAAACCATGCAAAAATAAATTAAATACTCCAAATTATTATCATTATATTATTTAAATCAAATCCTTATATTTCCTATTTCGTTTGCACCCTAACCACCACAGATTATAGAATGATACACAGTAATGCCTACTCTAGTAGATATAAAATATGTGTGTGCACTTGTGAAAGTAGCTAGGACAGACCTGTGCAACAGTAAGGTCGAGATCCTCCATGATACCTGCAGACTCGGCAGCTGATGAATATCCGCTCTACAAACAAATAATAAAGCTCATCAGATCTCTCCCTCTCTCTCTCTCTCTCTCTCTCTCTCTCACACACACACACACGCGCGCGCGCGCGCGCACACTATTAGACATTGTCGACACTGCGGCTAAGATCTCCTCTCTAAAATGTTTGAGTTATCACGTGAATGATCAGGCTTTATTTCTATGACATTCTTATATACGAACTCAGGCGCACATCACACATTTGTTAAAAGTTCTCAATGTGCTATAATTTACAATAATCCATGTGCTATAAATATATGCAAAATGATTCACTACTACTCTCAACCACTTTCGATCTGGTGTAGCGTTTTTTTATTTCAATAGTTCCCATGCATGAAACATTGACGAAATCATTAGATGATGAACTCCACATGTCAAAGATGATGCAAAAGACAGTTCCGAACTCGTTTTGTAGCCAACTAGAGTGTCATAATACCTTGAAAATGGAAAGGGTGTTCCAGTAGTACAACGTAAATTTTGAATTGTGAATTATATGTTTTGCACAATAATTCATGTAAATTATAATTTACAATAATTCATGTCCATATTGAGAGTGGATCCCAATACATGCAAAGATAAGGATCTGGGACGAAAAAGATAGAGATAAGTTAAGAAGATTTCAGAAGGGGAGACGATAAGAATTACGTCTGCCTAAGGGGGAGGTAATGGCTATTGTGGATAAGAATCTCAGAAGGGCTAAGCCCCATCACCAACAGACTCTGAAAAGGGGGACACCGAAAAGGAGAAAAGGAGGTCAAAGTCAAAATGAAGGTACGTTCGAAATGTCTTAAGAGAATAAATTTGACTACCATTCCAAGCAACCTAGATTATTTCGATCACTGACTTAGACATCGGAAGAGTGTTAGCCGGCACCACACCAGTGTCTCTAGCTTTCTTATAGGTGACAACCGAGGAGGAATCGTCGAAAATAGATTCGCAGTATAGTACTATTGAGAGTATAATCTAAATAATGGATTTGGGTTTCTTTTTTTGATATTTAGACCTTACTTATGATTAGTTATTAACATTTCGTTGCTATTATTTATAATTAACCATTTTATGAAAACTGTTCTGTCTTTTAAATTTCATTTAAAACATAAAATTAATATTAAGATATTCTATCCAGTGCACATTAACCCTAACAATATCACAGGCATTTGGTGCATATAGTGAAGAATATTTTATTAATATTTTATCCACTTTAATACTTTTTTAGGACTATCTCAATCTTAACTAAGAAAACAAATTAGGTAAGGTCAGTTCAATACAACTAAAATCACTTACTGAAATTCCTTCAACAATACCAGTTTTTATATCGTCAACTTCCATTAACCTATAAATTACAACGTAGAAATTTCTCAATCAACATTTAATTAACATTTAATTAAACTGAATAACTATACAGTTTTAAAATACATTTGATTTCTTAACGTGTACTTGCACTCCTTCCCATTAACAGATGCAACCACCAAATATATGGCTCTCTTCTGAATATTTTTCACGTTCTCAATCAGTGAATCTCTATAATCAGTCCAAACATCAACTGGACAAAAACGATCAATGATTTCAATTCCATTCCGAGGTCGGTCTTTGTCCGGTCTACCCACAAGCTTAAACTTCATCTTTTTTGAAACCCTATAGCGGTCAACCTCATCAACATCAATAGCCCAGATTTCTAGGTTTCCTTCACCCACACAATTAAATATTTTGTCTAGTGTGCGAACAGACAAGGATGGGCTATTATCACTTATTATGAATAATAGCACATGGTAGACCACCTCTTCCTTCCTCGTATCTGTGTCCAATTGCACATTGCCTATCAACTTTATACCGTTCACAACTATTTTGTCAGATTAGCGATCTGACCTTTTGTTTTCCAAATTAATACCATTAAGCGACCGAAATGAACCATTGTTACTAAAATTAATATCCCTCAATTCTTCATCAAATAACCGTAATCTACGTGCACCCTTCTTGTTCTTCTTAATATATCTTGAAATATTTTAGACATAACGGCGACGACTATAGGTTGACCTCTGACCACGACCATGGTAATTACGCCTATACTCACTCACTGCAGGGGTCCGAGACCGGCAGTAAGCTAGAGGTGTGCGAAATTGGTTGCTTCCTACTCCTTCTATTTTTTAAAAATAACTCTACTTCTTTAACTCTAGAACTTCTAGAAATTCTATTACCTCTACTACCCTTCGATTGAGACACTTTAGCTTTGAAATTAACTCCATCTCTTCCTCACAAGCTAGAACAAAATTCACCGGCGCTGTCCGCCTGCTCTCTTGCCACAGTCTTATTTGTCACGTCAAATAACGGTCCACACACATTTGAGTAAACTGATTGTAATTTTGAGGATAATCTTCGAGATAGTACAACATTGTATGCCAATAATATCAAAAATAATGAAAGACAAAAAAGAAGGGTTGACACGAGATACTAGAACACAAAATCTCCACAATAGCTGTCGCACTGCAAAAACATATTTCCCTCGCCACAAAGTTGTTCTAACGTACCCATAAATAGGACTACCTTCTAAAGCGTGACCCACAAGATTCATTTTTCAAAATTTGAAATCAATTTCAAATTTTTTGCTTTTTTTGTTTTTTCTACTTTACCGTATTCCACTCACTGCCATGGACTGAGGGCGTGCCAGCGAATATTATAATTAGGTGAGGCCATGCACTAAAGGGGCATTGAATATTATCATTATGTTGGGGGCAAAATCGTAATATTAAAAAATTTTGTCCCTGACCACATGTCGTGATTTTCGGCCTATATAACGGGCACTCAGGACTTAGCAAAACCTATATATTATAGAGATTTCGACCATCCTAACTTGAGCTACTTCCGTGAAAATACATTACCGGTCCCCGAAAAATGGCCAGAACACCAAACAACTTCTGAATTCAATGCAAATCGTTATTCCTAATATACCCTCACTGCCCTCTCATTGCCCAATTCGTATTAGGCCTATTGTGGAATATTTTTGCAACTTACGAACCTACTTACTGCAAGGTGGCACTGAACAACACAAGGATGGAAAACCTCACCTACATGTCCTCATCCAATGTTCCAAACGGTTCAGTATAAAGGATTCACGACAATGGGATCTTAAGGACCCATCCAATGGAGAAATAAATTATCATCCAAATGTGTAGGTTCCTCGATTGGACGCCCATGTCGCTGATTACATTGCCAAACCAGGATAATTCGAGGAAAGAGAAATGTTCAAAGCTTCAAGAAGGAGCCGCAAGAAAACAAGAGACAGTCGTTGGGGTTCTATCATAAGTGAATGCTCTAGTAAAGAGGAATTTCTGGCACGAGTAAAACATGAAGAGCCTTTTTACTGGGTACGTTACAACAACTTTGTGGTGAGGGGAATATGCTTTTGCAGTGCGACAGCTATTGTGGAGATTTTATGTTCTGGTATCTCGTGTCCGCCCTTCTTTTTTGCCTTTCGTTATTTTTTATATTATTGGCATACAATGTTGTACTGTCT
>JABCMJ010012867.1:0-12411 GCA_014822125.1 Arbutus unedo | reverse complement strand
GTGACATTTGTTTCATTTTTGCCCCATGCTAAAGTCTATGGATTGCTCCGCAGAGTTTCCAGAATTTGCATGTTATGGTCTAAAATCTCAAAGTCAATTATTTTGAGTGATTAAGTGTTTGTCATTAATTTGTGAGCGGGCTTGGTTTGAATCAAATTGAAATGTGAGATGTCATTACATGTTTTAGACTAGAATCAGACTATCAAGAAGCTTGGTTCATTTTCAAATTAAAGTACATGGAAAAATGCGAATGAGACAAAATTTAAATTTTTGAACAGCTAAGGACTGCCATTGAGGAGAGTACAGCTATGTTTGACAAGGAGAAAGCACAGGAGCGGTTGTCGAAACTATCTGGCGGTGTTGCTGTTTTCAAGGTATAGTCTTTACCTTGTTGAATGCTGTAGTTGCATCAAATTTACTGCCTACATTGCAAGTCTTCATCTTCTTTCAGGTTGGAGGATCCAGTGAGGCAGAAGTTGGAGAAAGGAAAGATAGAGTTACGGATGCTTTAAATGCCACAAGAGCAGCTGTGGAAGAGGGAATTGTTCCAGGCAAGTTTGCATATGCAGTTTCCAAATTCATTTCATTCTCCATTACTAGAATCACAAGAAGGCTGTTTTGATAGGTGGCGGGGTTGCTCTCTTGTATGCCAGCAAAGTTCTGAAGAACCTTCAAACAGAAAATGAAGACCAGAAGAGAGGGATCCAAATTATCGAGAATGCTTTAAAGGTTTCATCTTTGAAACTCCTAGCGAAAATTCTGAGAGTGATTATTTTCAGTTTCATGTTATCTTGACATTGTATATTGTTTGTAGGCACCTACTTCAACTATAGTATCAAACGCTGGTGGTGATGGTTCTTGGGTTGTTGGAAAGCTTTTGGAGCAAGATGATCTAAGTTTGGGTTACGATGTTGCCAAGGGTTTGTTCCTCTAGATACCACTTAATGATCATTGTTCTGTTATCTTGAACTGAGCTTTGACCAACTGGAATCTTCTGAAGCAGCTGTAATCTTAATACATTTGCTTCCTAAACTGGAGAGTAGAGATGGAGTTTTTTCAGTCCAAGTTCAGCCTTGACTTGTTGAAACCTTTCCTGAACTTAATTATCCTGTTAGTTGCCAATGCCGAATGACTTCATCAGGCCAATTTCAGTTGGGACTCGTTAACTTTTTCCTTAGGGGCTCATGAAAGAGGATAGACATAGAAGATAGGTTTGGAACCCTGTACTAGGGCCAACTTTTCTACCTATCCTTAGAAATAGGGCTAGTGTCGTTCATCTTCTATCCCACTCGTAAGTAGTTGAAGGGGCCAAGTTGCTTAATCGTTTTGGCTTTCTGCTAATACTTCACCTCTTTCTGGCCGAGCAAAAAAAAAATACTTCACCTATTTCTGTTGCTGAACACAAACTACTTTAGATCCACTACGACGTGTAGATCTTATCACCAAAGATTAGATACCCATTGAAGTAGTTTGCGATATTAACTTTGTTCTTTTCGATTCACATGACAAGTTTTATTCCAGTTCAATAAAGTTCATTCACCTGACTTTCCCTTGAGTTTTGATTGCAAATATGCTTTTGCTAATTGAACCTGTCAATAGCCCCTAGTTTGATCTTTATGGCGAAATTTCCCACCTAGTTTATGCGTGTTTGTTGGTTGTTAAATTGAACCAGGCCAGTACGTTAACATGGTGAAGGCTGGAATCGTTGATCCTCTCAAAGTTATCAGAACAGCCTTAGTAGATGCTGCCAGGTGAAGATCTTAGTATATTACGTCGTCTTTCATTTCTTTGATTCTTCAATGTGATAAACCGAATTCGCGTTGGTTCGCACTTTGCAGTGTCTCATTGTTATTGACGACAACGGAAGCTATTGTTATTGATCTTCAAGGAGAGAAAAACCCACTTGCAAATCGCATGCCTAATATGGATGACATGGGCTACTGATTCAATTGACAAGAAACTTGAAAGTTTTGAAAATGCTCGAGAAGCTATGCTATTAATTCACGGCTTGTACTAATTTGTGGCAACTGTCGTCGTTGTTCCGATGGTTGCCAAAGTTTTTCTTTCACCATTCAAAGAGGATTACCACAAGAAAATGAGAGGTGCAATTAGGTTATTGCATGTTGTATGTTTATGAGTTCTGAGTCTTGGTTAGTTCTAATTTTGGTTAATGTAATAATGGGTGAATGTATTTGATACGACATATAATTTTTGGAGTTCGGTAATGAGGTGGGATTGAGTTTGGAATTGATAATGAAATAGGATTATGAATGTTGAGATGATTTTTATCTCTGTTTGTTTTTGGATAGGATTAGGGCATGAGATTATTAGTAACATGTTTGTTTTGTCTAGAGGAGAATTGGATTACAACCAATGATTTTTATTTTTACCCTTGCACGAGAACACCATTTGATGAGAGAGGAGGGTTATTTTTGTCAATGTGTACATGAGGGAGGAGATTGAGATCAAACGATACCACCCTCCCTCATTTTAAGGGATTAGAAAGGGGAACGAAAATAAGGGTATGTTTGGATGGTTGTAATTTTGAGTGGTTATCAGAATCTTAACTTTCATTAGAGCCAAACCTATTTCAATCCAGTAAGAATCATGGGTTACTTATCCCAAACAAGAAAAAAAGGGTTTGAAATTTTATGTTTGGTTTGGCTTTTTAAGTGAGCCTGACAATGAGAGGCATACACAAGGAAAATGGTGGAGCTTTGGAAGGAATATATTTTGGAAGCAAATGTGTGTCTATAACTGTTTTATTTATGTGAGTTTCATGTGTATTGTATGAAATTTACGTAAGTAGGACAAACGATTTTAGATACGTATATGTTGGAATTTATACCTGTACATCCCTGTATATATTATTGCTCGGTCACTCTTAAAGGTGAATTTTTATGTAGTCTATGAAGAAATCGCTCGCTTTAAAAGTGTTTTGTCTCTTTCTTAAAAGTTGATCTTTATATAGTCTGAAAAACAAAATCAGAGTTCGGTAAATTTTGAAATTCTTCAGTATATTGAAATCTCTTTTTTGTGGGTTGTATTCAAATTTGTGTAACCACGTAAATTGTTCCTGTGACTTAGTGTGTGGATGTGTTTTGATTTCGTTCCCTTGGCACTAACATAACAACACCGAAAAAGCTTTTGGAACAAAATTTTGAAAAAGTCTAGGGACAATTATTTGTACATAGATTCGGATATAAATGTGTTTGAAATTATCTGATGCAAATATATCTTGTATAATTATATGAGCCTCACATGCATTCGATGATTCTAGACACATCTATCTGTATACGAATGTGCACAAATAGTTGTCCAAAATTTTCTCATAATTAGCCCAATAAATTGAACAAAAAAGGGGAACTTCCGAATAAAATTACAGAAATCAATTGTAATATATGAAGGGAGAATCTATTTTGGTGTGAACTTGAAAATAAAATCACATGACAAAAGTGATTCTCATAATTACCCTCCAAATAAATAAAATTGTACTAATTTGTTTTTGTGACAAAAAAATAACTGTCATGGTTAAAATATAAAAAAAACTTTATCAGGACAAAATGGTAAAAGGAAAAATCTTAGAACACAGATCATTCGAACACATTCGAATACAGATATAGATATGTACATTTAACAAATCTGAGCATATTTATATTCCGATATATTCAAATAATATGTGTCCCTAGGATTACTCAATAATAAATTGCGGGACTTCAACTACCCAGCCCCACCTCACTCCAATGTTTTAGTCACAACCAACTACACATGCACACACACACACACACAGTGTGCCCAACCTCTATCGTTATGAAACCTGATAGATTTTTCGCACCAATTCTATTTCTGAGATGCAGGTTCTATAAAAACCGCCAATTGCTTGATGGAAATACTCAACAAGTTTGGAAATCTTGATCATCTCCATGCTTCATGGTCATGCTTCATGGTGCCTACCTCGGCGTTTGGTTTCGATACGACATCATCTCCATCTACACGAACTCTCCTACCCACCAATTTTCTACCGTGGGATCTGTGTTTCCGTCCATCATCAGCAGACCCACAATGAACTTCTGGATTTCTTTGATCACCTCCTCCGACAATCCAAAACCATTAAACAATGTCAACAACTTCACACCCAAATTTTCGTCAATGGGGCATACGGTTCGGCATTCTTGGTTGCTAGATTTGTGTCCACCTATTCTCGTTTAGGGCTACTTGATGACGCCAGAAAAGCATTTGAAACTACCCCAGTTGAATGCTTTCAAAACGTGCTTTTGTGGAACTCAATCTTGAGAGCTAGTGTCACACATGGAGAGTATAGAGAGGCCCTTAGGCTTTATTTGCGGATGCGGAAACTTGGGGTTGGGGCTGATGGGTTCACTCTCCCTTTGGTTATAAGGGCTTGTGGGCTGATTGGGGATTCTAGATTGTGGAGGAATGTTCATAGTCATGTTTTCCAGATGGGTTTTCATTATAATGTTCATGTTGTGAATGAGTTGTTGGTTGTGTATGGAAAGATTGGGGATATGGGAGATGCTCGCCGGCTGTTTGATAGAATGACAGTTAGAACCCATATTACATGGAACTCCATGGTTTCAGGATTCACACTGAATTATGATTGCGATGGTGCTATTGAGATGTTTCGTGGGATGGAATTGGAAGGTTTGGAGCCAGACCTAGTGACATGGACTTCATTGTTGTCTAGTTTTGCGAGGTGCGGGCGTTATGAAGAAGCATTGCATTTTTATGGTGTGATAAGAAAGAAAGGAATTGGCACTACTGCCGAAGCACTTGCTGTGGTCACATCTGTTTGTGCTGATTCAGTTTCAATTCACAAGGGCAAGGTAATTCATGGATATGTTATGAAAGGTGGTTTTGAGAATTACTTAATTGTGAAAAACTCGCTTATACGCATGTACGGGAAGCATGGAGCTGTTCGAGAGGCAGAAACTCTATTTTCGGAAATGGATTCAAAGGATATAGTTAGTTGGAATGCTTTGATGTCGTCCTATGCAGAATCTGGATTGTGTGATGAGGCTTTTGCTATATTTTCACAGCTGGAAAGTTCAGATGAGTATTCAATGGTGAGACCTAATTTAATAAGCTGGAGTGCTGTTATTGGTGGATTTGCTTCTAAGGGGCGCCCGAAGGAGTCTTTGGAAATCTTCCGGCGCATGCAAGTAGCTGAAGTATTGCCCAATTCCATTACAATTTCCAGTGTTTTATCGGCTTGTGCAGAATTATCAGCACTTTGTCATGGCAGGGAGATCCATGCTCATATGATTAAAGCAATGATGGGTAGGAACATTTTTGTGGGCAATGGCTTGATTAATATGTACACTAAATGTGGAAGTCTCAATGAAGCTGTTTTGGTGTTTGAAAAAATCGATGGTAGAGATATAGTTTCATGGAACTTAATGATTGCGGGGTATGGAATGCATGGACTTGGTAACCATGCTCTGAAAACTTTTGAACTGATGATCAAAGCTGGATGTAGACCAGATGGTGTCACTTTTGTTGCAGTTCTTTCTGCATGTAGCCACGCTGGGCTTGTTTCTGAGGGTCATAAAATTTTCGATCTAATGATAAGGGAGTATAGGGTTGAACCGAAAGTAGAGCACTATGCCTGCATTGTTGACCTCCTTGGGCGTGCAGGTTTTTTAAAAGAAGCTAGAGATATGGTCAGAAGCATGGCGATTGAGCCCAATGCTTATGTCTGGGGAGCACTTCTTAACTCATGTAGGATGCATAAAAATACAGATATTGCACAAGAAACAGCTTCTTGGATTTTTAGTCTTGACCCAGAGAGAACTGGGAGTTACATGCTGCTGTCTAATATTTATGCTTCTACTGGGAGGTGGGGAGATTCTGCTAGGGTGAGAATTTCAATGAAGGCTAAGGGTTTAAAGAAAATCTGTGGACAGAGTTGGATTGAGGTGAAGAAGAAGGTACATATGTTCTCGGCTGGTAATAGTAATACACAGCAAACAGGGATGGAGGAAGTTCACAGAACGCTAAATGATTTGGGCCTGCATATGGATATTGAAGGCTCTTTAGCTGAAAAGGGCTTTGTGCTACAGGATGTTTGTGAGGAAATATATGCCAACTAGGGACGGAGCTAGAAAATTCACTACGCAGGGACGCATATGTATTCATTACTATTTTTTAAAATATTTAGCAGGAGCGAGCCTATATACTTCATAGGAAATTTATTTTTTTCTATATAATAATAAAGGTTTTTTTTTTCTTGCGGGGGCGACCGCCCTTACTAGTCCCTCCTTGGCTCCATCCCTGATGCCAAATAGAGTCGGGATTGGGAAGAATCTCTAAAATTTATGGTGATTGTCATAACAGATTCTTTGCAAAGATCACTGGAAGGGGATTTCTTGTCAGAAATGGGTGCTGTTTCCATCATTCTGTGAACATAGTGTTATTTCGTAACAAGTTAGTGGATAAGTGTTACATGGGCACATGGTGGCACCTTGCACCTATGTCTACACAGTGAGCAGGGCACGCAGTGAGCAAGGCATGAGGAGGACATGTCTTGACAAGTTGACTTGGTGATGCCAACTTGGTGGTGGCATCAAACATGGGCACGTGGTGGCACCATGCACCCATGTCTACACAGGGAGCAGAGCACGCAGCGAGCAAGGCATGAGGAGGACATGTCTCGACAAGGTGACTTGGTGATGCCAACTTGGTGGTGGCATCAAACATGGGCACGTGGTGGCACCTTGCACCCGTGTCTACGTAGTGAGTAGGGCACGCAACGAGCAAGGCATGAGGAGGACATGTCTTGACAAGGTGACTTGGTGATGCCAACTTGGTGGTGGCATCCGTCTCTTAGACAAGCAGTAGCTATGGTGTAGGTGAAAGTCCAGAAGATTGGGCATGGATGCTTAAATGGCAGTGGGCTTGTGAGACAATGCAGTCAGTCAAAGAGTGGGCTAAAACATGTAGGCTTGTGGCATATTCGTGTTGGGCTAGCTTCTTATGGATCATGACAGTCAATTAATTTCGTGGGCAGATGAGCTGGACTTGGACAGTTGTCCTTGGCAAACTGGCCGGCAATAGTTTCCAGCAGTTACCAAGGATGGTGTGCTGTCAAGTTTTGCTTGGTCTAGTACAAACCCTAGGGCAGTGGGGGGTGTCAACTGCAGATCATGGTGATCATGAGGCATGTCCATGACCCATGTGTAGGTAGTCACGTTCTTTTTATTGTAGCCTATATAAAGGCAAAACTGGGGTATTTTATGGCAGAAAGAGAGGAGTCTGTCTAATATTGCTTTGGTTTCCATTGTAACTCTTAGTGAATGACATTGGTTGGGAAGGGTTTCCGTAAACAGTGTGTCTTAGACTTTGTCTTTCTTTCTCTCTTCCGCGAGTTGGCTCACTAAATCCTTTGTGGAGTTTATTGCCATCACAGGTCGAACCTCGGTAGGAAAATCGACCCAGTGACAATAAGTAACTTGCTATGCTCTCTTTTTCTTATGGTACAGAGAAAATTACGGTTGGTTTGTTGGACCATCAATCAAGTCATTAATTCCTTTCATCACATAGGCCGACAGTGCAGGACTATTTACCGCCATGCAATTAGTCAATCATTTCGAGAGACCAACCAAATAGGTTAGCTCAAGTGCACCTATGCATACTACTAAATGGGCGGCCATGGGGTCAACCCTTGCTTTGGCAATCTTTGACTTATCCTGTACCATTTTGGGCTTTCCATTTTGAGTTGTAAATTTACCCAGGGTGCTCGACGTTGTGGTTGTTGGGCTTGGTTGAATGTTCGTAGATGTCTGTTCAGCCTAATATACTTCTCAGAAAAACAAAAAAATTGCATCCCTAGAGATCAGTGGGTGCTTTTTTGGGACACTCAAGCATTTACAGTTTGGCTGTTGAATCATGTGACTCCACCCATGTACGTGAGAAGGAAATTCAAATCAGTGGGTGCTTTTTGGGGATAGCTAGTCAGGCATTTATATTGCTGCTGTTGAATCATGTGATCTGCTACTTATAAAAATGGAGTGTCATCCTTGTTGACTACAACACATGTTCTTGAAGCCTCTGGTAATATTGTATCTATGTATTTTTAAACGTATTGATTTGTATCTACCTTTGTCCGTTGTGTTTTCATGCCAAGGGGCTTACAGAAGACGAGAGAGGATGATGGCTACTCTCACTTTTCTTTGTTATCTGTGTCTCTCCCTCTCTCTGCTCCCCATCTTTTCAACTCCTACCTTGTTATTTCAGGTGTTGCCCCAAACACCACTACAGTGTACCACAACCATAATCATCTCTCTATCTCTCTCTTCTCTCTCTCTTCTCTCTCTTCTGTAGTCTGTATATATGTATGTAAGTCAAGTTCTATATTTGCTATGCTATGGTTTAAAACTTATTTCTGTATGATCACTAGGGGTTTAATTGGGCATCAAGCAGCAAGGAAGGAGGATTGTACAACTCGCTCATCAATTCTGTTCCAGACCTGGCTAATGCTGGAGTTAACCATGTCTGGCTACCCCCACCCTCTGATTCTCTTGAAGGGAATCCACAAGGTACTACTGTTAGATTTTGTACTTCATCAATTTTCATCCCTTATCCCTTATCCATTATGCATATATTGCTTTGAAGTCAATCCTCCTTTTCATGTTGTCGTATCAGTAGACAGTCCAATGGAATTTTATCCATAATTTAGTAGGTTCAACATTCTTTTTGGATTTGTTGCTGATTTCAAGGAAATGTATTCATAAATCTTCCTGGTTCCTGCAATCTATCCAAAATCAATGGGTTCAAGAAGCCGGTGGGGTTGTCACCGCGTTTGATTTCACAACGAAAGGGGTTCTCCACGCAGCTTTTCAAGGGGAGTGGTCAAGATTGAAGGACTCGAACGGAAAGCCTCCTGGAACGATAGGAGTTTTGCCTCAGAATGCAGTGACATTTATCGATAATCATGACTCGGAGTCACAGAAGATTTGGCCATTCCCAGCTGATAAAGTCATGCAAGGATATGCTTACATTCTCACTCATCCAGGGAATCCACTATAGTAATTTCTGCCTCCTTCTGCATTTCCTCTATTTTAGCATACAATTCACTTAATTCATCCCAAATCGCTAAGATCCGTCAATCTAATTCGATACAGCTCTAAGATCCGAGTAGTATCTGTTGTTTGTGCAAGGAACAACTCGTTAGTGTCACCCGACCGATACTCAAAAGACATTCCGATACTTAAGTTAGTATACGTATGATAAAGCACAAAAATACTTGCATTTGTATTAATGGCGTTCCTTTTTTTCGATATGTAGCCCCCTTTATATAGGCGGTCATTTGTCCCTAAATTGGTAGTGAACTCATTTCGCAATCCTTTCTCGAATGATTGAAGATTCTATTCCAGAATTAACTTTCCATACCAGGGTCCTTACCATAAGTCTGAGCCTTCCATACCTGACATCTTTTCATAAGGCCTAGATCTTCCCCCGATCTTCCCGACGCCGTGTCGGAGCTCGGCTCGGCAACGGACAACGCTGCCGACCCAACCCACTGTCCAGCCTTCGGTTAGGCCTGTACATTTGGGCGTCTGGTATGTCCAGGCCAACTATCAGTACAATCCACAAGGACCCACTAGTTTGGATAAATAGGACGGCCCGACATTTCGACTCACTACATTTGTATTGCTGTATAAAAAAACATCTTACCCATGATTCAACACAACCTGTTCATTGATTGAGGTCCAATTTTTCATATATATTATATGTGCAATACCAAAAAACGTGTAGATTCGATTCATGATTTCTTGGAATTGAAGGAGTTTTGCTTACTCTGTTTGCAGTTTTACGACCATTCCTTCAATTGGGGGCCAAAAGATGAGCTTGTTTACTTTTCTACATTAAGGAGGAACAAAGGCATATCTGCAACAAGCAAAATGCAAATTGTGGCTGCTGATTCAAGTCTCTACGTTGCAATGATAGATGAAAAAATCATTGTGAAGATTGGGCCAAACAGCTGGCTCACTCAGGACGAGATTATGCTGTTTGGGAGAAAAAAGCATGAAAAATAGGTATTGCCAATGTCATTACATAGTTGGGAGTCTTATGTTGACATGCCCATTAGTATGTGTTCCCAATTTACCCATTTGGGCAATGTGTCTTAATGAATAAATGCTGGGAGATATATGAACTAATGAACAATAATCATTGGATATGAATAGGAGTTTCAAAAGCCAATGCTGCAGTTTAGTAAGGTTTGAACTTTTCCTCTACTTAGATTCCTGTTTTCAAGAACTATGTCTCTTTTTGCACTATCCTGAAGGTGAATGGAAGCACATTCACATACGAAAATGAAAAGAGAAAAAGTCACAGCAGAGATTTTTACGCGATTCTGCACCAACCTGACCATGCGATTTCACGATAATTCACACACATCAACGACACCAATACAAGAGCTTTGGTTGAATTCCTGTTTCCTTCTCTCAAAGGCCACATGGATATATACGATTTTCTGTCTCCCCTACACCTCTCTATCCCTCAGGTCAACTATCTGCAGCACACCTGAAATTTCCAATGCATTGGTAAACCAATGGAAGTTTCAATTGCATTTCCTCACTGAAACTATACAGACTCTCAGTGTATTTTGAACTTCACTCTCCCATTTAATACATGTAAAAAGCCATGGAGTGCCGCGGAATATATGCTATACACACACCCGACTAATCGAAAAGTGAATTTTCTTGTATTGGGTATTCCTTCTGTTGTATATTCTCTTTGCTAAAACCTAATGAAAGAAGAGCGATGCCCCAGGGATGATGGGTTTGGTATAACCTGTTGTAAAAGCTTAATTTGCTAAGCCTGCATTTTCCATGAAGGCGGCAATCTCGTCTTTTACTATGACCTTGATTGTCCTTTGGAATGGCCTCGTCACTGCAATTACAATTTCCGTTGGAATGTTTTGGGTGAATAGCAATATGCACTAGGTGGGTCTCTCTGTGTCTCCCTCCATTGTAATTTATGTCTCCAAGAACTGTGGAAGATATATAGCTTTGCATCTTGAGGTTGTTACAAAAGTTCCTAGAAATTGCTGGTGTTGTCCAAATAAACCTGATTTGTTCTGACAAAGTTCGGGAGGGGTGGGGATATTTTGGGGGTCTTAGGGTAGGTCTGGGGGTAGGGGTCTGGATATATTGGGTTGGTTGGGCTATATTGTTATTGGCAAAATTTGTCTTTGGCCTGGAATAGGAGTTTTTTAGGGTTCTCAGTTCACAAGTGCAAATACTGGTGGCTATCAAGGGGAGATAAGGTTTTGCTACAATGTCAAACATACTTTCTAGTGTTGCTATTGCTGCTAAGAAATGGTTCAAGAGGAAGCTAATACTGATGATATCTAAATGATGCTACTATTAAGTCTGGAGAAGGTTGTGCTGCATATGTCAAGCAAAGTTTGCAGATTTTCTAGTGATGCTGATGCTGCGAAAGTACGGTTCATCAGGAAGCCCATGTTTGAGCTGAAGTTTTCGGCCCGGGAGTGCTAATCCTATGCAGCTTTATGATAAGGGCTTAAATGTTCACATTAAAATCCACTAATTTGCATTTGTTAGATTCATTACTAAGTTATTAGAATCTTAATTAGTGAGTTTTATAATTATAGATATTCGTACCCAGTTGCAAAAAATTGAAAGTTGAGCCCGTTCAGAGGAGTCAATCGATGAAAGAAGGAAGAAAAATAATTTTGAAAAAGTTGGAAGATAAGGAATCCCACACTCAATCAAAGAAATTAAATTTCAAGCAGAATTGGAAACAAAAATATACAATCTCGTATTAGGGATGTATATAGATAACATTTAGTATTTTGGCTATATCTCCCAGCTCGGGTATCCGATTGATGCAAGGTTTGTGGCAACGGAAAGGGAATTCAATTATCTACAACTTTCTAGTTCATGACTTTTCTAGATTATACTGTTTCAGAGGTCAAAAGTGGTCTGGAAGTGAGCTGCAATACTAAAAACGGAAATTTTATAATATTTAGTTTGATTCCTTTGTCCCACGTTGGAAAAAAGACAAATAGTGACTCAAAGAGGAACGCTATATAAAGTCATCACCTAAAAAAAAAGCTCGAGTATCTAAAGGAAGCGATTTCACTCATTAGTTAGGGCTCAAGCAAGTTTAATATTTTCATGGCGGTCATCATTGGAAAGTTGAAGCTTCCTACATCCATAAGCGGCTAAACACTTCGGCTAGGGTAACGATGATACCTTCTCCAAGTAATGTAATTGTTTAATTCTTAGGATTTTCATTCAATTTTAATTGTATGATTTTGGATACTTCATATTATTTTTATGAAAGAGCATATTTTCCCTATTGATTTGTGTGTTTGTATTCATGATATCGAACACGTTCATACAATCGTTTTTAATTGTTTCG
>JABCMJ010012866.1:0-22690 GCA_014822125.1 Arbutus unedo | reverse complement strand
CGGTGGTTGGTTTCTCTGTACAATAACCATTTGAATGGGATTCTAGCAGATGAAATGGGCCTCGGTAAAACTGTTCAGGTATGATTTGAGTATATGTGATGATGCTTTGGGCCTGTATTATCTTCTTATAATGCCGTTTAAATTTCATACTTTTAAGTCCTTACATGTTGGGGTTTTGTAGGTTATTTCTCTTATCTGTTACCTAATGGAGACAAAAAATGATAGAGGTCCCTTTTTAATTGTTGTCCCGTCATCAGTTCTTCCTGGATGGGAGACAGAAATCAACTTTTGGGCCCCTAGTATAAACAGAATTGTCTATTCTGGTTCTCCAGAGGAGCGGCGAAGGCTATTCAAGTAATGACTTTTGGACATTAAATAACATTCCTTATTAAAAGGTTCTTTTGGTTAACATCTGAAGGGCATACTCGTATGATTGATGACTTCTCAGGGAAAGAATTGTTCAGCAGAAATTCAATGTCCTCCTGACAACCTATGAGTATCTGATGAATAAGCATGATAGGCCAAAATTAAGCAAATTACACTGGCATTATATCATAATTGATGAAGGCCATCGCATAAAGAATGCTTCTTGCAAGTTGAATGCTGACTTGAAGCACTATCAGAGCTCTCACAGGTTGCTTTTGACCGGGACACCTCTGCAGGTCTTGCTGGACATATTTTGTTGTATTCCTTCTGTATTTATCCATTTTTTATGATTCATCTTACGACATATAAGGGTCTGTTTGACGGCATTTGCCTTTTCATAGCTTTCATTTTTTTTTTTACTTTGGAAGTGACAGATGAAAATTTGAAGACAACTGTTTTCGAGTTGGTTCTTAATTTTTAGTAAACTAAAGTTTTTGAAATTGCATAATCTATTATATCTAGTGTCCTGAAAAGATGTCCCGTTTGTTTAAGTTTTCAGAAACAATTTATGGAAAGGCACTGATTATTGGTTGTTCATGAACTCTCGTGTTACATTTTTTCCCAACAGAGATTTCTGGAACAGCGCTGTACAGGCTCCAGACTTTCTTACCTAATTCCTTTCACATATGGTTCTACGATTGGCTAATATTTTTCTTATTCCTGTTTACGCAGAATAATCTGGAGGAATTGTGGGCACTACTTAACTTCTTGTTGCCAAATATTTTTAACTCGTCAGAGGATTTTTCTCAGTGGTTCAACAAACCATTTGAGAGCAATGGTGATAGTTCAGCTGATCAAGTGAGCTTTGTATCTATCTTCTTTTTAAAATATAGACGCCATTCACTTCCTATTCTCACTCTTATTATGCCTATTTTCCAAACATCTGATGTCATCATTAATTCTATATGACTAGGCCTTGTTGTCTGAGGAGGAGAACCTTCTGATTATAAACCGGCTTCACCAAGTACTGCGACCATTTGTTCTGCGGAGGCTAAAACACAAGGTTCTTGACATTCTTATCATGCTAAATTTTGATTTCAGAGTTAGTAGAGTAATGGAGTGTTATTATTGAAGCACTTTATTGATTGCGTGGGTGCAAGTGCAGTATATTTCATGGACTCCTTGTCCTAGAGCGGATGTCTTATAAGTATCAATGTCAAGACATTCACTGTAGTATTTGCTAGCCAAGGCATAAACTGAGCAAAGGGATTTTGTACTAGCTTTATTATTAGTTAATTAAGTTGAAAATTGAAGCTTGTCTCACAATCTAAAATGAAAACAGTGAGGGTCATTCGTTAGAGCCCGTGTCTAAGTACATCTGTCATCCCTGACATTCTATTGTCTGATACAAATGGAATACTCCATTATTGTCAAAGATATTGAAGCTGTACACAGTTAAGTTTCAGTGAAAACAGTTTGATGTATCACATCAGCATCGGTAACTTTTTGAGATATTCAGAATGAGCTTTAGCTAACAAGCTCAGAAAGTAGCACAATACTTTGGAACAATAAAAGGATCATGGGAGTAGTAGATCATAATAGGCTGTAAACATTTCAAGCAGTTGTATAATTCCTGTCATCTGTCTACAAATACGTCCTTAACTTTTGTTCTTTCCTCATTCCAGTTTTTATGCTGGTCTCATTTTTCATGTAGTTAGATTATTTTCTTTTTATGATACTCTTTTTGTCTACAATATGGATACATTTAGGATGATGTTCCATGGTGTAAGTTCATGTACAGTGTTAACTAAAAGAGTACTTAACATAAGGTGGAAATTTTGAAGTCAAAATTGTGTAGACTGAGTTTTTGTTCGGGTTACAATAGAAGTAGAACCGTGGAAGAAGTTGAAGTGAAGATAGATAATCGATATCCAAGAGATACTAGGAAGTGAACAGTTTTGTTATTTAGACTCGTTTATTTATTTAGATGGAGAGGTTGCAGATAAGTGATCCATGTAATCGAAGTAGATTGGCTGAAGTGATGCATGCTTTTGGCATATTATGCGGTCAATGACTAGTATTAAATTTTGGAGAAGTTTTTTTCTCCTGCCCTAATGCTACAAGTCCAGCGGTTGCTTATGCTGCAGAAGTTTAGGCAACTACGAAACACATCAACATAACGAGTGTGGCTGAGATGAATATTCTATTATAGATGCGTGTTAGACAAGGAAAAAAGGAATTAGAACTGTACTCATTCATTTGTGAGATTGTAGGAGTGCTTAATGTAGCTTTGTAACGTAAAAAATGACTAGATATCATTCAATAAGAGTTGGTATAAATCTCGTTCAAACGGATGGTCTCTTGATTCCACAAGGAAGATAAATAACTTGAAAACAAGGATTAGAGAAAACCCTGTAATTTAGTAAAGTTTGATCTTTGATGCTTTATAGTTAGGATTACAACCCTATTTATGCGAGATAGAAGATTAGCCCAGCAATTAATACTAGAACCTACTGAACTCGTGTGGGAAGTACAAATACCAACCTTTAGACTCGTATCGTGTGTAATACAAAGAACCTAAACTTTAGAATTATATGCTCAGTACAAAGTACCAACCGTGGAATTTTGAAAGACGCTTATTTATTATTCTCACATCGTTTATGATCAATTTTTTGACTACTTCTTTACTTGCGATGGTCCAATTTCTCCAGAACTCTTTGGCAACCTGTTCTGCATCAGTGCCACTGGTTGAGGATAAGTTGAGGGAAATTATGCAAAAAATGGTTTAGTCACGTATGGTGCTGCAATCTTTTAGAAAAAGTGATTAGATCATAGTTATTGGAAATGCTAAGGGGAAGGAAGTGCTAAATTGCCACGAGGTGTTATGGTGAATGTTTATATGTTTTTGTTGCATTTACGTAGCATGGCATAGTGGAATGACAAGAAAGATTTGTGTAGCTGACGCCAATTATTTGCGAAAGTTTTGTTTGGTTTCTTTAATTTACTGTAATCAACATTATAGTGACCAGAGTGAGTCATAAATGTCTGTCGGAGTGTGGCAACAAGCGGACAACACCTTTGTAGTCATTTTGGAGTTCTACTAATGGATCTTACATTGCAGTTTAGTAAAAAGCCTTGAATATATTATTTCATTATGTGTGTTTACTTACCTTATAAGGGAGGTTTCTGGGCTCTTTGGGTTTCTGATTGTAACATGGTGGCCACTGGGTATCTTTCGACAGACTTGCCGATATATTGCGAAGAATTTTTTTTTAAATCTAAGCATCGTGTAAGGTATTTGATCTTTGAAGCTATTCCTATGGACTAACATTTTTGCACTCTCAATTGCTTTGTAGGTTGAAAATCAGTTGCCTGAAAAGATTGAAAGACTTGTAAGATGTGAGGCATCTTCATATCAGAAGCTTTTGATGAAGAGAGTAGAAGATAA
Organism: Arbutus unedo; assembly: GCA_014822125.1. Taxonomy (NCBI): domain Eukaryota; kingdom Viridiplantae; phylum Streptophyta; class Magnoliopsida; order Ericales; family Ericaceae; genus Arbutus; species Arbutus unedo. Next base: position 18,876 of record JABCMJ010012866.1, on the reverse strand, counting down.
TCTTGGTGCAATCGGAACTTCAAAGGTTTAGGCAATTTATTTGTGGTCTCTTTGATTTTTTCATTTTATGGCTTCCCATTAGATTTTCCACCCTCTCATTTTTTTCATGCATATTTACTAGCACTAACCCACACAAACTTAGGAATCGATATGTGCAATGTGCCTTCTTGAATTTATTCTAATTAGCATATTTTCGTATATATGTTATAGGTTTCTTATTGAGATATGTCCATTCTCTTTCTAACAATGGCTTCACTCCTGTATTAGGCTCGGTCAGTGCACAACTCTGTTATGGAGCTTCGTAACATTTGCAATCATCCTTATCTCAGCCAACTGCATGTGGAGGAGGCATGTTCTTTCTCTGTTAGTCTTCATTTAGTTAATGTAAAGATGAGCAATGTGAAAGGAGAAGAATATCCTAGTAAATTGTTTCCTTACCTTGGGCAATTGAGCATATTTTTCCCCTTAGAAGTTTGTGGAATACAACCTGAGGGTGCATGGTCGAAAAATTCTGTTACCTTTAGATGGCTTACAGAGCTAATGTTTTGTGGTTTGGAAGTTGCTCAGCTTGATCTGCCCGTGTAGCGTTTAAAACTGCTGATGTTGCTCTTCTTTTGTAGGTTCATGATTTCGTTCCGCAACATTATCTGCCAAATGTTGTGAGACTTTGTGGGAAACTTGAAATGTTGGATCGACTACTACCAAAGCTAAAAGCAACAGATCATCGGGTACGGACATGCTTGCATTTCAGAATTTTTCGCCCTTCTGATTTTGCATTTGTGGTGGTGATGTTACAGGTGCATGAGATTGGAGTAGTTTGTGAATTTATTGTGAGCCTAGGAAGCACGGACACTGACATTGGACACAGGAATTCTAAACAAATGGGGACACAAACACGGCAGAGGACACCGCAGAAAATCTATATATATATATATATATATATATATACACACACACACACACACACACACGATAGATATTTAGTTGTTATTCACGATCATTCAATCCAGAAATAACCTAAACTGATAGTACTGCCTTTACTATTCTTATTGTTTCATGTTTAGATATATAAGTTAAATGAGGTAAATTCATTTATTTATTCTTTTTTCCTTTTATTTTTGGAATATCATATCCTCGAAATAAGCTTTTAATGTTATGAATTAATTCCTGTTATGTTTCTATTCGTGTCTAATTGTTAAAGATCAATTAAATTTATTGGATATGCCACCTGGTGTGTCCCCGCGTGTCCCTGGCATGTCCCATAAGTGTCCCCCGGTGTTTCCCACATGTGTCCCCGAAATGCTGACATGGATATGGCAAGCAGCTAGGAGTGCCGGTACTTCATAGCTATGTCTCACAAATTTGTAAGTCCCTCATGAGTTCATATTTCAGGGAATCCTGTGTGTTTGTGTGACAAATAGTTGTCCGTGGACTGGTTTATTCCATTTTTCTTCCCATTCAATAACTTCGATGGTTCCTATTCTTAACAGTTTTCAATTTTGAATTTGTGACGCCTTAGAAGGTTGTATTTTGTGATCGTTTTCTTTTTCCTTGCCAATTATTTTTCGTGCGAGGAATTCTCAGGGGATCATGGTTGATTTCGATTTTCCTTCTTTTTAGGCACCTGGCTTGCAATTCCTGTTTGTAATTTCTTTATTGTGATTTGTGGCATTAATCAATCTAGTGTCACTTCAACATTGCTATGGTACACTCCAGAGTTCTTTTGGGTAACTAAAAGAGTTGATTCTTATAGTTGTTTATTTCCCAGGTTCTTTTCTTTTCCACAATGACTAGGCTGCTTGATGTTATGGAGGACTATCTCTGCTGGAAACAGTACCGGTATCTTCGCTTGGATGGACATACATCTGGGGGTGACCGTGGAGCCCTTATTGACAGGTTCAACCAGCCGGGTTCTCCTTTTTTCATATTCCTGCTCAGGTAACTAAAGTATGCAACATATGACTGGTAATTTATCAGTATTGATTTCAATATTTCCGATTGCTAAGCAAAATTGTTCATCTGGTTTTTCATTTGATTTGCATTTTTGGGGCCAATTGTTGTCATTGACTCATTTTGCATGTTTGAGAGCCTGCATGAGCCAAGAGGGGGTTCTTACTGGTTCTGCATTAGCCAGTTCAGTAATAGGAAGTTTAGGAGCTTTTGCCATTCCGCGCAAGTGCAGTCTTGAGATGGTTGTGAATTTGCGTGCTAGACAAGTTTGTAGGGAGTTAGCCCTGCATAGCTCAGGGGACAACCACCCCTTCATTTGCGGGGGGAGATTTAGCCATTTGAAAATGTCATTTTGCAGTATAAACAACAGGACATTTTGAGAAAGTCATTATACCAGTTAATCTTTTCTCGACCTTTTTCACTATTGGTATCCATGACTCTACTTTTCATGCGTCCGTCATAATAGCTTCCTTCCCTTTTTGGCTTGTCTACCCTCAATAAAGTTTTCTTTGCTTACTGAGAAGGATCCAAACATACTGACTGATTAGTATTATATTAGCATTCGAGCTGGAGGTGTTGGAGTGAATCTTCAAGCTGCTGATACCGTGATCATTTTTGACACAGATTGGAATCCACAGGTCTGAACTGTTCTGCTCACTTTTAAAGAGTAAATTGAAAATACTTTTTATTATTGACAATATTTTTTGTGCTACCCTGTTAGGTTGATCTTCAAGCACAGGCAAGGGCTCATAGGATTGGTCAGAAGAAGGAAGTTCTTGTTCTTCGATTAGAAACGGTGAGAACTTTATTCTCCAGAAAGAATTGTTACTTTTTTTTTGCTAGAATATACGTTTTTAAACTTGAGACACCTGGATGATGGCTGTTTATATAAGGGAACTAGCAGCCGGTGCACACGGCAATGCGTGTGCAATCCTAATGCTAAGGAAAACAATATTCGTCATCACAAATCTCTTTCAAGCGTTGCTTCAAACACCTTAAATCCGAGGACTCACTTGATTAAGCCACCATCTCAGCACTTCTCCCTCTCTCTCTCCCCCCAACCCTTTCTATGGTTCTCTCTCTCCACTAGATAACATTGTCTCCACGGACCACACTTCACCACAAACACCCGCCCCCCCCCCCCAAACACCATTCTTATGCTTTGCGGAACTCAATGGCATCCCGACGGAAGCGCAAGTGATGCAAAAAGCATCACTGGAGGCATTCAAAAAGAGGGTGCCAGAGAGGTGAGTTAGGTGATGCAAATTCTTCTGCAGTCGATACTCCAAAGTGTGAAATTCGAAGATCAAACCAAAACCTAGGATAGAAAGATAGGTGCAGGATGTTTCCGTTGATGCATGGTCATCAGAGAATATAAATCAGTTTTTGTATGGTGGAGTGATAAAGCAGTTGAGGCAGTTTCGGGTGTGGAGGTGATTTTACATTTTGAATTCCTTTTATACCCTCAATTATTTGAAAGCAGCAGTTCCTGTAAAATTTGCCAATTTGGAGAATCAATATGTGAGCCAGCTTAATAATTGTTGTTCACGCCAAAAAAGGAGGTTCTCTTTACGATGGTAATAGGCAACGAATTTATGCTTGACTAATCCAACAGACCTTTTCGCATCATTTTTCCATTCACTTGTAGTTCCTTTTCGTAGGAAGCCATGTAACATTGGTTTTGATCACCAATTTGTTGTCAGTGAAAAGCAGTGAAAAAAGTACGGAAAAAGTGTTTACAATACTGGGTTCCCCAGGTATACTAGGAAACCACTAAAACTTTTTGACTAGAACATAGGAGAAGTATGCATTACCACCAAGGATAATGAAATAACATCATACTTTTAAGCATTCATTAATCACTTTGGATTCGTGAAATTTGGTTCTTTCTTGATTTGGGTTACATTGGGTTTTATAAGGACGTGGTGGGTGATCTGGTCTCTGGGTAGGGGTTTTGTTTTCTGATGTGGTTGATTTGGAAGAGTGCAAAACATCGGGAAATATTGAGGATTTGAGCATTCTGATAGGATTAAGAGTTCTTTTTTTGGTCTGTTTTGAATGGTTGGAACTTGGGATTTAGGGAAAGTTCTACCTCGCTTGGATCAAATTGTTGATTTCATAGATTCATTGCACATGTTATTGGTATAGGCCCATTTTAGTGTACAAACCCTTTTTGCTTTGCTTCTTGTGTCTTATTGTAATGCTTAGATTCTTGCTTTGCCAATGTGTTGAGTCATTGATGGATGACTACAATATTGCGGTTACTTGTGCATCTCAGTAGGTTATTCTCTTTGTTGTAACAATTTTAAATTTTGACGAGTAATCATTTTCTAATGGTTGAGCCATTAAGCAGGTTGCTCTCTTGTTGGATTATGTCGGCTGATATACATTAGTCGAGTTTGTTTAATGTACGAAGTTTATGGTTCTCGGGGATAGAGAATCTAGATGAACACTTTTAAATTTTTTTACCGCTATTATGATCCAGTAGGTTTGATATATTTGCAAATCTCCTCTAATGGTGATGTACAGATTTCTGGTTTCTAAATTGCTTGCAGAAAGTAAATTTTTTCTTCATGGGCTGTATTTGCTTTTTTATCTTGAACTATTGTTGAAAAAAGGTCCAAACAGTGGAGGAACAAGTTAGAGCTGCTGCCGAACACAAGCTGGGTGTTGCAAATCAAAGCATTACTGCTGGATTCTTCGACAACAACACAAGGTATGTTTGTGTTTGCAAGGTTAAGTGTGGTGCAGATATATCAGAGCATCAGCATTAGGCTCACCAATTCACTTTTGGGGCTACAGTAGTGAGTGGAAATCCAAAGAGGGTGCATCACGCTTGCTGACAGCTCGGGGTCTAAATTGCTTCTTCTGGCGAGACACAGTTCACTGGACAAATGATAGTTTATTATTTTTTCACTTGAAAGACTTGGATCTGTCTTGGGCCCTATTTGGTCATGCCAATCAAATACAATAGGTTTTAATGTTTCTCAAAAAAAAAAAAAAAATGAAGCCCAAAAACTGATTGTGGAAACTGGCTAAATGGGACAACAGTCTAGCAATGTCGTCGTTTGGTGACCTCAAGTACACATGAGAAGAAATCTGCTTTTATGAATACGACAATTGCAACGATTTACCCGTTCAAGAAATATGACAGGTGGAAAATTTACTGCTGTTGGAAGAGAATAAAAAGCAATTGAAAAGAAAGCATATAGGAAAAGATTAAGGAAATAGTTACAATCGAGTAAGAATAGAAAAGTCTGTGCATTGTGTATTTACAGAAGTGATGAGCTAGAATAAAAAAGTAACTTGTAGGTTATAAGTTGATCCAAAATTTGCTTAGGCATCGGCTGATGGGGATACTCTCAGTCAGTTGTGAAGTACTATTAGCTTTTGTCCAATTATGTCCTGTTACTTGGTCACAGTGCAGAAGATCGGAGAGAATACTTGGAATCCCTCCTCCGAGAGTGTAAGAAAGAGGAAACTGCGCCTGTTTTGGATGATGATTCTCTCAATGATCTCATAGCACGCAGGTATTTAGTGTTCTACTTCCATAAGTATTTCTCATTCCCTTGCGCTTGATTTGTGTTGGAAGCACACTGACCTTGGAGACTCGTAGAATTCTCTCTCTGTTATTGTTACTCGACTAATTGGTTAGAATGGCTTTACAATAACTGGGAACAATACCTTGTAGATCTGAATTTCTAGTGATTGAATGCAGCTATATGCATTAGCTGGTAATCCAATTTAGAGCTACCTTCCTTAATAACTTGTGGTTCATCAATGATGCAGAATAGAGTGCTGAGGGTTTTCTTAAACTTCAAGGCATTATTTTGCGGATAATATGTGAATCCGTCAAATTCTTTGTCACGCTGCTCAAAGTCTTGAATTTTGTGTCATGTTTACAGCACACAGTTGTCCTATCTTCTAGTTTGTTTTGCCTTGACTGCATTGTTTTCCTTTATTTTTTTGCTTGGGGAGTAGTCCTAGTTCCTATTTTCTGTTATATATTTGAGTACTCAAGATACTTCTGTGTTGGCAGTGAGTCGGAGATTGACATATTTGAAGCCATTGACAGGCAACGACTCGAAGAAGAGATGGTATGCCCTTGACCATTCATAGTGTTCTAGTTTTTATTTCTTGGACTGCAGTTGTAGCATTGGAATATGACTTGCTGCGGCATTGTTAATGCAACTTACTAAAAGCTACTCTATTTTGCAGGCAATGTGGAAAAATATGTCATTAGGACAGGATACAAATGGTTCTGAGCCTGTACCTCCACTGCCTTCTCGGCTCCTAACGGATGACGAACTGAAGTCATTCTATGAAGCAATAAAGACATATGAAGCCAATGCCAGAGCCGCATCGAATGCTGGGGCAAATGTGGGGGCAAAACGGAAGAGTGGGGGTCTTGGAGGTCTGGATATACAACACTACGGAAGGGGGAAGAGAGCAAGAGAGGTTGGTTTAGTATATTCTCCCTGTGTCCTTTATGATTTCTTTTTCTATTCCATTTTGGAACATCCCAAAATATTAGTACTCTTTGAAAAGTCAAAAAGAAAAAAATATTTCTGATTTTCGAAAGTCATCAGTGGTTACAAATATATGCACATCAATAAATGGTACAGTTGGAATTAATACTTCAAAATTTGAACTTAAGTACGTAAGTGCATGTTTCCGTTACAAGTTGAAACTTCCCAAAAAAGACAACCAACATGGACGGAGGTAGTAACACCCAATCAATTGTTTACTGTCCACTGAAGAGGGTTGTTGTCTAACCTCTTTTATGAACAGACATCTTTAAAACAATGTGTGCTTTTGTATTGTCTTTTCAGAGCCACTGAAAGAGTGCTTATATGAAAATAGTTCTAGTGATGTTTTAATCTGTGTGGTTTTCATTAATTTTTGTTCCTTCTCTTCCTTAGGTCCGCTCCTATGAAGAGCAATGGACAGAAGAGGAATTTGAGAAATTATGTCAAGCTGACTCGCCTGACTCCCCTAAACCGAAGGAAGAATTGATAGAAATAAACTCACCAATACTTCCAAGTGGATCTATCCTATTTGCTGTTAAAACAGAAGTTCCTGCACCTCTGCCCGTAGTGTCCCCACAGGCTCCAACAGAGCTGCCACCAGTTCAGCAAATCAAAGAGGTGACACCACCCTCTAAACGTGGTCGCGGAAGACCCAAAAGAGTAAAAACAGAAGTCTCTCCACATGCAGTGGTTCTTCCTGCACTTTCCGTACCAGTTTCTATCTTTCCTGCTGCACCTGTTCTTCCTGCTGCACCTGTTCCTGATCCATTACCTAACTCTGCTACAGCTCAATCTGTTAGTGGAACCATCCCTCAATTTGGTGTATGGATTGCTCCAAGCTCTGATTCAAAGCCTCCTCTCCCTTCTATTTCTCCTGGGGCTCAGTCCATCTCTACTCCTCCGTCTGCACCGCTTCAAGTAAAAGGGCAAAATCTCCCTTGTGTTTCTCCTGGGGTTCAGTCTATCTCTACAACCCCGTCTGCACCGCTTCAAGTAAAAGGGCAAAATCTCCCATCTATTTCTCCTGGGGTTCAGTCCATCTCTACAACCCCGTCTGCGCCGCTTCAAGTGAAAGGGCAAAATCGGAAAACACGTAGAGGAAAGAATCAGGCTTCATTGCCACAGGTTGTTCATGATTTCACAGCACCTTCTGGAACTGCGAATGCAGAGACGATATGTCAGAGAGAGACAGTTTCAAGCTTCCCAGCAGCCTCTTTTCCTGATTCTGCTTCTTGCTCTTCTACTGCTAAGAACATGTCTAATGAACAAGTTTCGGTTGCACCTCCAGTTCTTCCAGTTTCTACTGACACTATCAGAGCAAAGTCGGGCTTAGATGCACAGCTAGTTTCACATACTATTCCAGTTCTTATAGATTCTTCTCAAACTGTCAGAACGGAGGTGGTGTCAGAGGTACAAACAGTTTCTAGCAATACCATGGTCCCTGTCCCTATTTCTTTTTCTGATACTTCTATTGTTAGTGGTGTCGCCAGAACTATACCTCATGTTGGGGTGGGGATTGGTCCTAGTTCTCAGCTGAACCCTCCATCCACTTATATTGCTATTGGCTCTGAATCTATTAATCCTAGTCCTCCTGTTCCCCAACAAGCTAAAGGACGAGGACGAGGACGAGGTCGGAGGCCTCAAAGTGGAGTAGAGGCACCTTTGCGCAGAGGAAGGAGGCGGGGTCCAGTAGCACCAGTTGGTGAGGATCCAAAGTTGAATGAACCACAAAGTCAACTGCAGGTATCATCAGGGAGAAAATCCATTGGCACTAGAAGAAAGAGACAGAATGAAGCCTTGGAGCCGACGAATGTGAATACACAAGAGGCTAGAGGACATTTGCTAGCAAGTAGCAATGCTGCCGTATTGTCAGACAAGACTGACAGCCAGAAAATAGGTGTGAAAGTGCAAGAGATGAATGTACCTTTGCAAGGGGAAGCTGGTGTTTCAGAGTGTTAATCCTGTTGTTTCAAAACCTGCGGTTCATGAACTTGCAACCAAGATCGACGCTGGTTTGTCCGTAAGTGGGGAAGATTCAAGAGATCTAGCGGATGAAAACTCAGTAGTGAAGACTGCAGTGCAGGGCACTTCAGGTTTTCCTCTCCGTACACACCCATCAGTTGATAAGACTTGTGACAAACCTCCTTCTCCTGATGCTTCTGTTTTGGACCTCAAAATGAAAAAATTCGAGGATCAGTGTGGGAAGGGAGATGTGAAAGAACAACGGATGGAGGGTTCTGGTCCAGACACTGTAATTGTTTCAAAAACTGTGGAGACTAAGAATTTGGAGGGAAAAATTTCAGCTTTGTCAATGTTGGAAACTAATGCTCCAGTTGTTGACCCTGTAACCGAAAAGACTCTGAAGGAAGTTGATACAGATGCACAAGAGGTCAGCGTCCCTAGTTTACAGGAGGCTGTTGATTTAGACTCCGAGGCTTGTGAACCTGAAACAAACATCAATGCTGGTTCTTTCGAAAATGCGGATAATCCGAGAGATCTAGTCAAAGAAAGTTCGATCGTTGGGACTATTGTGGAGGGCACTGCTGCTGTTCCTCTTAATGCTGATCCATTGGGTGTTGTACCTTGTGAGAGATCTCTTGCTCCTGATGCTTCGGTTTTGGAAACAGAAGTTTCTGTTTCTTCTGACCTGGATATATCTGTTGATCGATCAGGGAAGGAAGATGCCAGAGCACAAGACATGATATGCCCTGTTCAAGATGATGCAGTTGTTTCTGAGCCTGGGGAGAGTGTGAGTTTGGAGGAGAAACAGTTTTCAACTTTGTCGAGATTGGAACCAGAAGCTCCAGTTGTTGATACTGAAACTGAGAAGACACAGATTGAAGTTGACGCAAAAGCACTAGAGAGCTATGATTCTACTTCGAAGGAGTCTGTTGTTTCAAAACACGAGGCGTGTGAACCCGAAACCAAGCTCAAGGTTGTTCCTTCTCAAAATTTGGCAGATTCAAGGGATTTAGTCGAAGAAAATTCAACAATGGACTGTGATGATCAATCTGGGAAGGAAGATATGAAAGAGCAAGGCGCCGAAGGTCCCATTGAAGGCAATGTGGATGTCGCAAAGGAGTCAAAGTTTGTTAGTTGGTCAACATCGGAAAAAGCACCTCCAGTTGATTCTGAAAGTGAAATGATTGAGAAGAATTTTGATGCAGAAGCTCAAGAGAGCAGTGATCCTATTTTGCAGGAGGCTATTGTTTCCAATCCTATGGCGTCTGAACCCGAATGCAATACGAGTGCTGGTTCTTTTGAAAATGTGGCCGATCCAGTGGATCTACTCAAAGAAAACTTGATTGTGGAGACTAATGTGGAGGGCTCCTCAGATGTTCCTTTGGCTGATCCAGTGGATCTACTCAAAGAAAACTTGATTGTGGAGACTAACGTGGAGGACGCATCGGAAGAACAAAAATTGGAAGGTCTTTTGCTGGATGAAGCAATTGTTCCAGAGATTGGTGTGCTTGGGACTAAGGGTTTAGAACAAGATGGTGCAGATGTTGATCCTGAAACTGCAAGGATTTGCAAGATAGTTGATGCAAAAGCTCAAGAGAGCGAGGATCCTTTTTTGTCGGAGGCTGTTGCTTTAAAGCCTGAGGGTTGTGAACCTGAGTCCAAACTCGAGTCCTTATGTTCAGAAAATGTGGCAGATCCAAGAGATGTAGCTCAAGAAAACTCTACTGGCCCATTGGAAAATGTTGCTTGTGAGAAACCTCCTATTGCTGATGATTTATCTTGGGAAACAGCAGATTCAGAAACTACAATGGGCGAGTGCGAAGATCAATCTGGAAAGGAAAACATGGTTCTTGACAAGGTGATTGATGCAGAGTCTTCAGCAAATGAGGACCAAATTTCAGAGGAGAGAACATTTTCAAGTTTAGAATCATCCTCTCTACACGAAAACCCTGAAACCCAACCAAATGCTGGTCCTTCTGAAAACGTGGGAGATTCAGAACAGCCTATCGTCGAAGAAAGAAAAGACAAGGTTCAGGGCACTGGGTTTATTTTAGAGCCTGTAGTGACTGAGAACCAAAGTTTGGAGGGAAAAACATCTAATCTGGAGACCCAGTCAAAGGATTGTTCTTCTGGAAACTTGGGAGATTTAGAACCTATCGTTGAAGAAAGGAAAGACAGGGTTCTTGACAAGGGTTTTGTTTTGGAGCCTGTGGCGACTGAGAGTCAAAGTTTGGAGGAAGAAACATCAACGTTGGAAGCAGTCACTCCTGTTGTTGATCCTCTGCATGAAATCCCTGAAACCCAACTAAATGCTGTTTCTTCTGAAAACATGGGAGATTCAGAACCTACTGCTGAAGGAAAGATAGACACGGTTCTTGACAAGAGGCTTGTTTCAGAGCCTGTAGTGACTGAAAACAAAAGTTTGGAGGAAAATACATCAAATTTGGAAACAAACTCTTCAGTTTTCGATTCTCCACATGAGAAGCCTGAAACCCAGTTGAATGTTGGTTCTTCTGAAACTGTGGTTCATTCAGAGCAGATTTGCAAAGACAAACCGATCAATGGGGAACCAGTGAATTCAGATGCTTCTCTCCATAGTTCTCCCTTGGGTGTTTCAATCATTCAGATGGATTCGGCTTTGGCAACCGAAGGGGCAAAGGAGTCTTCCTCAATGGAAGAGAGTAAATCTTCGGAACAAAACAGTTTATGAATGTAATTATCATATGCGAAGGTATCGTTCAATATGTAATGCTTATTTTTCCATTTGCTTAACTAGATGTATTAGATTATGGTTTGATTCTCCTGCCCTTCGATTCGACTGCAATGCATATTACTTCTATCTTTGTAATTTGTGTAAAGCCAGTCCAGCATAAATACCCTAAAGCTCATATTCCTGTTAGAAAAGTACTAGCTGTTTTTCTTTCCAGTGATTAGGCACAACTTATGAAGCATAGGTAGTTCTACAACCATATCGTACCTGTACTGGTAAGTATACTGGTACTTCACATGGTACTTATGCATGGGTACCACAATTTCTTTGTTGATTATTGCCTGTACCCATTTATTCCAATACAGTACCCTGTTCACAAACGGTATTTAGTCTAATAGGAAAATGAAGTTAGCTTGACAGACCTTTTGTCTATGCTTAGCATGCTATTAGAGGAAATCTTTGGGGACTATTCGTTCTTTTACGCAAGGAGATCAAACTCTGTTTGTACGTTACTTTGGTATTAAGCTGCGGTTTGTATGTTGAATCATTGATCAGCTAAGCCCTTTTAACTGTCCTGACTAAATACTTTTCAATACGGCTGGATAGTCTGTTGAACAAATGATTTTTATAGCTTACTTTTCAACGGAGGCTACTTCTTCTGCTCCGGTCTGTTGGTGTATAGTTTTGTTTTGCCCTAAAATGTGGAAGTGAAATGCAATTATCATAATATCATTGGTTTATCAACAGAATTGGCAGACAGTTCATCCTTCGGTGGTTCCAGCATTCAGATAGATTCGGCTTTGGCAACCGAAGGGACAAAGTAGTCTTTCTCATAGTCTCATTCTTCTCAGGGACAAGTTCTTAATGGATATAATCCTTCTTAATGAATATAATCGTAATATGTGTAGGTATTGTTCGATATATCGTGCCTGTATTTTCTGTGCTTATCAAGTTGTATTAGATGATGCTTTCATGCATCTGCCCTTGAAGTGGACTGGCGCTGTATATTGCTTGGGTTTCTTTGTGAAATTATGTAGACGAAGTAAAGCAGTAAATGTCTGTAGCTCATATCTATTCCTGTTAGAAGCATCTCTCTCTCTCTCTCTCTCTGCCTGCACACACACATATCAGAGGGAGAGTGATCTTCCTGGTCGATTAAAAAAAATACGAACGAATGAATCGGGCTTCACGGGCTTTGGAGGTGACCAGAGAACCAAGCTTTCATTGCATTGAGAGCAATTCCAACCAACATTTTCATTTTTTGTGACTTAAGAGTTTGACTTAAGAGTTTTAATTATTTTTTTCTCCAGAAATTGCATTTGGACGTCAGTATTTCACATATTGAGTTCTTTCGTTCTCTTGTTTGATTGGATTATTGAATTGTATTTTTTTGCTTTATTGAAGCCGAAATGGATCACTGTAGGGTGGGAATTCGTTGCACCAAGGAATATGATTGGAGCCATTTGAATTTCTAAATGGAGATATGGAACTTAATTGGAGATGCTTTAAATATTATTTAGTACCAGTAAATTACAATTACATTAATAAAACTATTAGTACAAAGGCTTCAGAAGTACGAAAAATATAACAAAAAATTAAAACATAAATAAAAAGAACAGTAAAAAAAAGAGCTGCAGTGGCAAAATATCCATTAATCTTCTTCTAATGAAAGTGGGTGGATAAGTCATCATTTTCATCAAACTGGATATGCTTTTGATTTGAATATGCTGAACCAGAAATATATGAAGTTGGCTGCAAAATCCAAAAGAAATATAAAACTCACGAACAAAAATTAAAAAATCATCAAAACCCTAACAAGATTGAACATAAGATTTCGGATAGCTCGTTGAAAAAGTCAGCAAAGTGCTAACTTCGAAAACTCACAGTAAAGATGCATTTATGAATAAGAGTTGTAAATTTTAAACTTAGTCTCCTCTAGGTTTTGAGTTTATCTCCTCCACACTAGAGGTTGTCGTTTTGTTTTCTCTATTTGCCTGTGAAAATTGTGCAACTAAAGCCTACCGTATAGCACCTATAACATATAACAGATGGGAAGGAAGTCAAAAAAGTAGAAACTTTAAAATTACATATTTGCCCACTTTGCCTAACGCAAGCAATAATAGATGTGAGTGTAAATTTATAAAAATAAAAAATAAACAAAATCAGACACTAACTTTGGTTTACATTGTTTCTTGCTATATATGGGGTTTTTAGATAAGTGTGGTCATCACACTTATAACGATTTCACTCTGTGACCTGAATATTTTATTTTGTAGATCTTAATATTATTTATTCATTCAAAATTTAAAATTGTCGGACTTAAAAATTTATCTGGACAATCGTATTTTTATTTTTCTTACGATTAATACAGTACGATCACACATTTGTCGATATTCGATTGATTTAATTTTTTGTGTGAATAATAAACACATCTAAATTTATCAAGTAACAAATTTATATCATCAGATAAGGCAAGACGTGAATCTTATTTTTCACCATAAGAGGATCATCATTCATTAAAATTAACATTATTCTTAACTAAATCTCATTATAATACAAAAACTTATTGATTGATTTTGAAGGATTGTTACGTAGCATGATATTTCACTCTTGTAAGAGTAGTGTTAGGATAATCCGTGATTATATCCCAAATTTTTATTTATTTATCCGACATAAAAATTTTATTGTTCGTCAAAAAAACATCATTTATAAGACACAAAATACTTTAAAAAAAGACTCCGAGTAATAAAATTCTTTGTTTTTATAAAAAATATGGTCGTTGTGGTGAAAAAACACGTTTAGTTTCCCATTTCCTATTTACCGCATGCCCTTCTTCACCTCCGACTCTTCTCTCGATTGTTCTGTAAAACCCACAAGAACCCTTTTAAATATTTACATTTCTCGCTTTACCCCATAATTGTCCCCTCACAGAATCTCCGACAAAATCCAATGGCCTACCGCCTCGGCTCTCGCCTCGCTTCTCGTTTTCTCAAATCCTCCCTCCACCACCACCACCACCACCACCATATCTCCACCCTCACCAAATCACCATCCTTAATAGCCGCCATCCTTGAATCTCAACTGTCGAATGACCTGCCTTCCGGACTCCGGTTCTTCTCCACCGCCCGTCGCCAACCCACCCGACCGAATCGCGTAGATATCGGCGCACGTGCCCGGCAGATGCAGAACCGCCGCCTTTGGACCTACGCCCTAACATTCAGCTGCATCGCCGGATTCATTGTCATCGTCCTCAACAATTTCCAAGACCAATTAATCTTCTACCTAACCCCAACTGACCTCCTAGAAAAATACAAATCAAACCCTACCAAAAACAAGTTTCGCCTCGGCGGCTTAGTCCTCGAAGGCAGCGTCCACTACCCGTCCCATTCATCTGAAATTGAATTCGTCGTTACCGATCTGATTACGGATATTTTGGTTAGGTACGAGGGTTCGTTGCCTGATTTGTTTAGGGAAGGGCATTCCGTGGTGGTGGAAGGGTTTATTAAGCCCATGCCGGAGGAGATTAAGAAAGAGGCGGTGTCTGCGAAGAGTGTTTCGGGCAAAGCGAGGAGCGGGGATTGTTATTTCTCGGGCTCGGAGGTGTTGGCGAAGCACGACGAGAAGTATATGCCGAGGGAAGTTGCTGAGGCGATTGAGAAGAATAAGAAGATGATCGAGGCTGAAGGAAGAAATGAGGAGGGGAAAGCTAAGAGCGAGTAGATTAACGGGTATGATGCAAGTTTTGATTTTATTGAGTTACTTGACGACTTTACTGGTTTTGCGGTGACAGGGATAATTTTAATTGATTTGAGGCATCTGGATTTGGATTTTGCTGTTGTAGTGCAAATGATATTGTTTCCAATCATTTGATTGTATTGTGCCCATGAATATGTGGGGTTCGTGTGTGAGAATTCACATGGTATAATGAATAAATGCCTTTCACGAATGAACACTTTGTAATTCCAATAGCCTGCTTTATACGGGCTGCAGTTTCAAAATTTTGGTAGGAATGTTGTGAGACATGTAATGTATTTTTTCTTGTATTTTTGTCTGCTTTCACATTTCGATTTTTCTGTTGTAGTGCAGACATTATTGTTTCTGCACGTTCTTATGTGTTTACTGCATGGATATATGGGGTTCGTCCTCGAAACTTGATGGAATAATGAATAAATTCTTTTTCACGAATGAATATTGTTTGATTTGCGTCCTCGGAGTGGTTCGAATCTTGGATCCGGATCCTCTATGGAGATTCTCCCTCTGGAGATCTTTTGGAGGTTTTCCTGTGCGTGTGACACCGCATTAATGAGCATGTCAAATGGGCCAGATTAAGCCACAACGTCATATCCAATCCTTTTGTGCCAAATGTCGTCATTTGGATCAACCCTAGACTTGGGAGGATTTTAGTGGTAACTGCACAAAAATGGAACTAAAGCCACAATGATCCCTAACCTTTATTTGTTCAGTCTTCAGACTCTAGTTTCAAAATAATGGGCTGTCCTCTTCACCACTCACCGCTTTCTTGCCCTTTCTCTGTTTCCAGTTTGTTGGAGATGGCATTCAACTAACGAGGTAAAGAGGAAGAAGGGATTTTGGGACAGTTGAAAAGGATGGAGTGCGAGATGGCAAAAAGGAAGTATGAGAATTGGGAGACACCGAATGAAAATTAAGTTCTTTTCTAATTGACTTGATGGATTGAAACTCATTATCACTTGATAATCTTCTGTTGAAGCTTTGAAAGTACTTTGCCCAAATAATTAAAATGTGAACTTTTAATCTTCAGAGACTAGTTTTGAATATGAAAATTTACAAATCAATTGAAAAGAAACTTGGTTTCAAAATTTTTTATATCTAGGCCTTCTAAGATTGACATGACAATCATGCACTTCATGATTAGGGGACATATGTTGCATACATGATGCGGCCGCGCCGGGGGGGGGGGGGGGGGGGGGGTGGTTGTGGCGAGGAGAGAGATGTTAGGATGTCGTTCATGGGAGGCGACGACGTTTAGCTCAAAAGGACTATCTGGTAATCTGGCCCATCCCATCCATTCATTAATGTGGTGGCACACGCACAAAAATGCCTCCAGAATATCTCCGAAGGGAAATCTTCGAATCTTGTGAGATCCCGTATTGTACTTTGAGTTTTATTTTGTCATTTTGGTGGTAAGTATTTTTTGTGATTGTATGTGTTTTTTTTTTCTCTTTTACATTTGACTGACTGAGCATACTTGGTAAAATGCCTTAGGTGATGATTGCGTAGTATTTTTTCAAGCATATAATTTCCTAATAGGCTAAAGGTTGAGTTGTGGGTTTTTTTTTTCAGTAGAATGTGATATGTCAGCTTTCTTTAGAAACTTATTTCAGTGGCCTTTTATGTAATGGTATCTGTATCATCAGTCAAAAATAAAAAAGTTCCTAGAGGATAATAAGAATGGGTTGAGAAACTAGAACAATCAATCTGCATTGCAGTTTCTTAGATGGTGCTGGAGAAATGTCTGTTGCATTCCGTTTTACATTCATTATTTTAAGAATTGCACATTTCAGTCAGATGTAGACTCTGCAATTGATGTACGTAGTTTAAGGGTTTTGGCTGAAAACTATATTTCTCATCTTGTGATTGGTTTCTGGTAGAGAATTACAAGTTACTGATATCATTTCCTTCTATTGCTCTTTCAATTTTTTTAATCATTGTCCCTTAGGTTCGCTTATCCCCTCTCGTCGTGATGGGAAGGTGATTTCTAGATGGAATTACTGTTGAAGCATGCATTTATTAATAGAGTTTTGACGTGTGTAGACACGTATGCTTTGTTCAATAGTGTCTCAGTAATATTCCCTAAACTTAGGGCAGTCAACTCTCATAAAAGCTCCCTGTAGGTTCATTAATGACTGTAAAACTAGAGCCACCTGTGGCACTGCAATATTTTGTTCATTAAACGCTGCCGATTACGTAAAGGTTCCACGTGTCATCTTCCTGAGAGTCCAAGAACAACTAGGTTCTGCCATGCCTTCCTTTTAAACTGTTGACTCAATAGATATGAGAGCTTCTGTAAGAGGCCACACGCATTGAAAACCTAGTAGTTGGAGGCATGAACCACCAATGTAACTTTACTTTTGAAGTTAGTTTCGAATATGGACCATGATTTAATGTCTTGTGATGCGAAGTCTTGGTCGTGAATAATAATAGAAGAGCCTTTAGATTTTAATAGAACAAGAAACTAGTGAGTCCATTGCGGTCACCTCACATCAAGTCTCCCCTTCTGCTAAATAGAACTTTGTCGGTGTATGAATCTCAGACTTTTTTGTTTTTCTCAGAGACCATTTGTCTGCTTCCTTGTAACTAAAGCATTGGTCTAAAAGTAGGCCAAGGCAACCGATTAATTAAACATTAGTTGATAATTAGGAAGGAATTAGGTGGTGACTGAGCATAAATTAGGCGGCAATTTACTACTTTTTAGTTTTTGATTGTAACTTTTAGCTTTAATTTTTTGCTTTCTAGTCTTGTATAGTTTTTTCCTCAAAACAATATATATAATTTTTTTTTGGGGGGGGGGGCCTGGGGGGCATATTTTTTGCATCAACAAAAAAAAAGACTGGCTAATCTGTAGGCGTCAACTAGTCAACCTAGGCGCTAGGTGCTCCTCTAGCACTTGGTGATTTTTGAACATTGAACACACATGTTGCTTTTGTGGCTTCACATGGAATCATTTTAACCTCTAAAAACTTGGATGGAGGAGCAACAAAAGATCGGTGTTAGCTTAGTTTGTTTGTTTATTGTTATCTTGACATGGGGTTCAATCAATTGCCAGGCTTTTGAGTTATTTGTTAAAAACTTGCTAGCCACTTGCAAACGTATAGTGTGTACCCTTTTTTCCTCTTTCTGCACTTCCGACTGGCTGTACCCCTTGATTCTTAGCTATGTTACATCGACTCTTCTAAATGGACAAGGTACTTGTGTTGGGCACTCAGTAAGCAAATAAGGGCATGGATGCATGTCGGACATATTGAACTGAACAAGAATATTTTAGTATTCAAACTTACCCTGAGTTATGAATGGAACTCTTATATTTTGCATGAACATGCCTAGCGGCACCTTAAAAACTCTGTTTATCTGACAAAGTAGAAGAAATATACCAAGGGATCTGAAACGTTGTAGAGTGTCCACGAGTCCTTGAGAGATGGAAATTTAATGAATTGGGCACCAAGACAGGTCCTGGCACCTGGTACCCATACCTGAGCCCATTTAACAAGTTCTCAATAGGCGTGTCCGATTACTTACTGGCAAGATCAAATTGAATTCTGGGCATTCCGGGAATCACGTTATATCTCCTTGAATTTAGCTTGGCTGGTGGACGAGTTAGTACTCAATACACATTCTGAATCTAGACTTGCATGTCATTAAAGTGTACTGGTTTCTACTTTTCTTTTGGTATGAATTTAATTGGTGGTGCATTTTGTTTATGTTATATATCATCGCGGGTTTGGGAAGAATATGAAACTGAATGCATCATGGTTTGTAGGAGCTATAGAGTTTAGTGAATGTGTTAATGTCTGTGTGGCACGCATGTGTGTTGGGGAGTGGAGATGAGGAGATCTGTCAATTGGTAATGAAGCTTGCCATTGTGTATTATTTCAATGAATTTGTCTCTGGGCCTGCATGTTTGCTAGCTTGGCTGGCTTGGGGCCAAGTCCGGGGTAGCCCCTATTAGGCTGGCATGCGCAAGAGAGA
>JABCMJ010012865.1:0-14313 GCA_014822125.1 Arbutus unedo | reverse complement strand
TTTGAACTCCTAAATAAGGGATTAAATCATAAAAAATCTAAACAAAATTCATCAAGGGATGAATGATAAATTATTTTGTAACGATTTATTTGTTAGCGGTCAAAATTATAAAAAAAATATGATAGATATAGAAACACATAGATATAGTAGAATTGAAGATTTATTAAAAAGAAAAAAATAGTTATAAAATATTTGTTTGAGCATTTTTTTAGAGAAGCGTCATATGATATGAGTAGGTATATGATACAATCGTAATTAATAATAGCATTTGCACAAATACAAAACAAATATAGAAGGGAGATAAGATATGGATAGAAGGCTGGGTGGGAAAATTTTTATTGCCCTTGAGATAAATAAATTAATACCCTGAATATCATATCAAGGATCTAAAAAAATAAACAAATTCCGAACATGACAAGCCAAATAACCGTTTCTGAAATGAAAATTTTATCTCCCTTCTTTGACCTTTAACAAATAGCCCCAAGTGTGTTGCGTTTAAACAATGAAAAAAATCAGACATCTCATATTAGTTAAAGTTGTAGCCTTAAGTTGAAAGTTGGTATGAGCTTCAGTCCTAAGGCCCTATTTGGTAATAGTTAATAAGGGAGATAAAATTTGGATCCCGGATATAACAATTTGGGTTGTCATATTTAAAATTTGTTAGCAATTTGATATCTGGAGTTCAAATTTTATTTGCCTAGGGGGGAATAAAAATTGGATACCCCTCTCCTTGTCCCCCTTCCATATTCCCCTTTCATTTGTGCTAATATCATTATTAATTATGAAAAATATCATCCACGTACTCATATCTACTATATCTCATTTTCTCAAAAAATACTCAAACAACCTCTTTATAAACTACTCACCCCTTTATAATAAATCTCCTCTTTCTTATTATATCCACTATATCTCTTTTATAATTTTAAACACTAACAAATAGGCTCTAAAAATAATCCAAGTCTTTAAACAAAGGGGAGAATATAGAGTAAAATGGGCTTAGCCCGCTTACCACACGCGCCACTAATGGACAAGACTAGGATCATCGAGTTATGAGAGATTTAATTTTTGGGCGTGGCTTGGGCTTTGAGTCTTTAATCCTAATTTTTTTACTATTAAGTCCTTGAATCTAGGTTTGGGCTTGGTCTTAGGCTTATGAGCTAGTAAATGTTTTTTTTTTCTCATTGTGGAGTCCTAAGCTCGATAGATCTCTATCTGAGTTACTTGCATTGAATTCTTCTTAGTTTGAATTGCAAATTGAACAACTAACTAATTAGGGCCGACTAGTCGTACCCGGAAGATATTCCGATGTTTAAATTAGCTCCTAAAAGAGAAGGTTCTAACTAAAAAGCAGTGAAGAGTGAGTAATAGCACGAACCTTGTGTCATTGACTGCCAACACTTACATGGCACTGAAAGCTTATAAAAGTTGGTGGATGCTTGTAGTAGGTTCAAGGATGCTGTGTAAAAGCCTAGAATGTCTTAGTCAAATTTGAAGAATTTTAAAAGAGTCCAAAATGTTGCAAATGGAGCTGAATATAGCTAGAGGATTCTAGAGAATTTTTAAAAGACATAGAACATTATAAGATTGTACGAAAATTCTACTTTCTATTAGATGTGTGTAGAATGATCTAGAACATAATAGAATGTGGATGGCTCTAGATGATTCTAAGGAGTTTCTTGAAGCCTAACAATTGAGGGTCTCATTTTTGAGAGGAGAGAGAGAGAGAGAGAGAGAGAGATAACAAGTGTATGGGAGCGAACAGTTTGTGAGAGCCTTGTATATTTTTGTACAATTGATTCTTTATAGCAAAAAGCTTCCTTACCCAAATGCTCTCGTCTTTGAATGAGTGTCTTATTTGTACGGGGTGGGTTAATTAGCTTGGTGAAGATGCTGACTTGGGTAATTGTAGAGCTATTTGTTTAAGTGCTGCATGGAGCGCAAGTAGTGATTCTTGGCTTGCGACACTTGTGTTAGGTTTCTCAGTTATCTTATATAGAGGACTGCCCTGGATGCATGCACCCCAATATTTGAGATCACCGAGTCATGCACCACTACATCTAGACTAATCGTCTCGTGCACCACATCTAGGACAACCACCCTATGCACCACAACATTAGAAACAATTGCATCAGTCTTTGATGTCATGCATGACGTATCATGTGTCGGGTCGTACCTCATGCGGTCGTGCCTAGTCACCTGTCGACTCTTTGGAGTTACAAAACTACTGTGTCGTGGTCATGTTGAGCATCATAAGAAAATATAATACTTCAAAAATAAACAATGGGCCATTGAATGAAATAATAAGTTAGAACTGTTTCAGAAAATGAAATTTAGCATAAGTATTCTAGATGAATATTTGTTGTGATTAGTTTTCTTTTCTTTAAAATAAATCAGATATTTTCAGCCAAGTTTGATGCGACCCGTTGAACAACTTATGCTTGCAACAAAAAAGAAAATATTACCAGTTGAGAAATATTTAGAATATGTTTCGATTACCAATTACTAGAAATTTGAAGGTTTGTAAGGTGTTATAGTATAGTCTTCAAACACTAATTACTCTTGTAAATCCTTTAAATACCAAAGCCTAAGACAGAAAATATTTTAACATTTAAAAGTATGTTAAAATACTCCGTTATTGCAGTAAAATTAAAAAAATAATTTAACAATGATGTTGGAATACATTATATAAGATGAAGTAAGATAGTACAATACAAATATTAATACACATTTTTAAAATAATTGTTGGAGATTAACTTCAAGGGGTTGGCTTGATAGTGAAGACTTGGTACTTATCCGTATGTTTCCTTTTAGGTTTTAGGTTCGCAATCTTTCAACTGCTATTAACTCTTATATGGGTAGTTCATACATAACAAAAATTCTAACTGAGAGTTCCTGCACGTGAACGGTAGCATTAATTCTCCGTAAACTAGTCGACATTAGATTGAGAGTAATTTCAATATTGACGGAATACCTCGATTATCAAAAACATAATTATTGGAGATGTCCTAAAGTAACTCAAATAAAGATCTATTAAATTAAGCCAAGCAAAACACTATAATCTCCACTAAAATTCAATGGCAAAACATTGACTAATGGTTGATACTGCACTTGACCAAAGTTCGTGATTTCTAGAGTTTTATAATAACAAATGTAGGTAATAAGGTTTGATACTGCACTTGACTAAGGTTTTCGATTCTGAGAGTTATAATTCAAACTATAAGGACTAAAATGATAATCAAGATAAACTATAAGAGTTTGAGATGTAATTTATTATTTTATTAGTATTTGGTGTGTCACGTGGACTTCCACGGGCGTTGGACTGGATAGTGGGAGGGTAGAACCGGAAAAGGTGGGGATTTTGAAGTAGGGTTCATCATTTGGGCCCCGCGTCTTTCCGTACTTCTGAAATGAAGTTTGGGCCATGGGCAAGTATGTTTCCGTATATCGGATCAAGAGTGTTATATAGATATTATTTTTTATATTACTTAAAATTACGTTATTTTGTATTGAAAAAAATTTAAATATATTTTAAATTATATGGGCAAAAAATAAATATAATTTTTTCTTAAAATAAAATAAATATATTTTGAGTAATGTATGAAAGTGATGTGTATCATTTTTGATATCGGATTCCACCTTATCTTCATGGGAATTCAGTTTTCTTTAGCCATTAACAAATTTTCTTCATTTTATGTGAAATCACCTTGAGACCATATTTTAATAATTGAGATTATTTATTTTCTTCAGACTTATTTTTTTAGATTATTATAAAAAATATAAATTTTTTCTTCAGACTTATTAAATTTTTGGGTCAAATATTTACTTATATTGTAAAAATCCAAATAAAATAAATTGAGAATATATTTTTTTGAGATATTAATGATCTTTTTCCATGTATATTTTGTTTGATCGCACTGTGGGGTGTGTGTGTGTGTGTGTGTATTTTGTGTGAATGATTTTTTTCTATTATTGTTATATATACAAACATTCATGTTATATATATGCTTTTATAAAGTCGCAATACGTTTCGGGTTAATTAAGTCATTGTTCCACTTGAAGCTTTCACGTAAATTTTAATTTTACTTATTAGGTTGAGTTAACTTTTAATTTTATAATTAATTACATAATTTACCTATTTGACCATTAACATATACTACACATAAAATTAGAAGATGAGCCTCCTACAATTGGGGAATTTGATTGAGGGGTTTAACTTCTATAACTAATGGCACGTTTGTTAACGAATAAAATTGTGGAAGGGATAAAATTGATATAATAAGACGGAGAATATAGTAGAAGGGGATATTGATTGTGGAGTGGTAAATAGTATAAAAGGTTTGTTTGAGTATTTTTTGAGGAATGATAAATACTAGTAAATATATGAGTACGTTGATAACACTATCGTAATTAATAATGATATTCTTATAGTTAATAATGGTGTTTTCGTGAATAAAAAGATGATATGGAAGAGATAAGATATGGATAGAGGGATTAGTGTCCAAATTTTATCTTCTCTATATGGATAAGATATGAAGAGGGGGAATAGTGTTCGAATTTTATCCCCTTCCCCAAATGGATTAAATTTGAATCCTGAATATTATATCCGAGATATCCAAAACCGCTAACAAACACCGAATATGAAAACTCAAATTGTCATATGCAGGATTCAAATTTTATCCGGCTCATTTGATATTCTATTTACATTAAAAAAGCAATCACACCGATATCATTTCTATGTACATTATACTCTTCTTTTTTTTTTTTTTTAATATTAAAAGAACGTATGATACATAACATGGGAGATGAGGCAGATTATTGGATTTATTAATTCCACTGCAATTTTAACCAAAGCAATGGGTTTAATGTTCCGTTGACAGGTAAAACTTTCAGGTATGAGCAAAATGGATTTGCCTCTGAATAAATAAAGCGGTCATTTTGCAAATATTCTTCTGTTTGATGCACTGGGTATTGAAATCATGCCCGCAATCCAATGCCCCAGCGTCATTGCCCGTACCATACTCCTCCTGAGATGTACAATTGGACTATGATCCTTCAAGCGCCATAACTTTCTTTTTCACAACATTCACAGCTCATTTTTTAGTGGTAAAAATTTTCGAAAAAATATAGTAGATATAGGAGGAGTATATAGTGAAAATATTTATTATAGATGGCTGAATAATTATAACGAATTTGTTAGAATATTTTTTTAGAAAGGAAAATATGATAAATATGAATAAGTAGATGGCATACCCAAGATACAAATGGAGGATTGAATGAGATAATTTTATCCCCCCTCTGGCGGAAAATATAGTACCCTGAATATCATATACAGGGTCTAAAGAAGTAAACAAATTCCGAATATGACATTCTGAATAACTATATCTGAAGAGATAAACAATAGATCATTTTTTAACTGCTAACAAATATGCTCACAGTGTAATATCTGTAACTTTTCTTTTGCAAGTGTAATCAGTCCTTATGTTTAAGTTTTATATGGTGGTTATTAGTGTATATTAAACTTGTCAATTATTTGGGTGCAAAGAGTTAGAGAATTACAATTTAACATCTAACCTTGCCATCTTATAGATTTCACCATTCGTGGTCGCAAATTATTTAAGTTAATTTACTTGTTAGATTCCGGCATTATAATATATTTATCGTATCTCCTAAAACTTGAAGATATGTGTATCAATTCGATAAGGACCCGTATAATTTATTCCGTTAATAAGTTATTTTCACTCATTGTCATTAAATGTTTTCATCTCATATGTTTTTAATTATTGCGATACATTCATAATACTTTATCTATCTATGGATATATTATATATACATTCATATGTGCATACTATTCATACACTATACATATATACTTATTATACATCAGTACATATTTTGTACATATATATTGTACTCATACATATACACACATATGTGTGTGTATCTGGTTTCATCCAAAACCACCCTAGTAAAAGTGTAAAACTATCACCTCATCCTTCATGCCATCTCAATCTTCTCATCCTGCAAACCCCACACTTCACCTCCCTCACCTCTATTACTACAGAACCAATCTCCATCTGCCATTCACTTAATTTTCTTGATTTTTTCCCGGTCATGGATCTGTAACGACCCTAAAAACTTTAATCCAATAAAAGAAATTTTTTTAAATTTTAGTTTCAATTTTGGTAAATTATTATGCATGTTCATGTTAGACACATTTTAAATTTTATATGCACATAATTTTATTAGACTTGTTTTTAATTTGTGTATGTTTAACCTTAACTCAAACTTTGGCCTGACCCATCTAAGTTGAGCCCAAATCTAATTTTTTTAGTATGAGCCTTTGCCTAAACACAATTTGTCTTGTCCAATCCTATGACCCATGAACCATGACCAACCCAACTCTTTGACCCATCTAGCAAATCCATAAAATTAGCTATGGGACATACCACATGGAATTATTTTTCCTTCTATCATCATTTTCCCATGTGCTAAAAACTCTCACATTGATAAAATCTTCCATCAAAATCTCTCACTGATGATACATATCTCTCTCCCCCAATGAAGCTACACACCTTGGCTTCCACTCCACCTTCAAACCACCATCTTTCCCTTATTTTGCCCCGAAGACCTCTCTAGATCTCGTAGCTTTGCAGAAATATTTTTCCCTCCAATTGGAAGACATGCAAACATCTCACTCACAATTAATCTCCATCTATTTCGATTCTGCCATTCTCACCATACTTACAACGAAATTCCAGAGCTCTTAGTAGGTGTTTTGGTACTTCCATTGTTGAGAAATCAAAATATATGATAGAGAGAGAAAGTGAGAAATCCAATTTGGAAGTTCAATTCATCCAAATTCTAGCCTCGATCATTCGATTCAAGCTTCATTTCTTTTGATTTCAGGGTAAATGAAACTCTCTCTAGCCTTAAATATATGCCATTGATTTGTATTTAGCTCCACGGAGCTTTGAGAAAACGCAACCTAGTACTGAAATTTTAGAGAAGATGATCGTTGCATCGGTGCCTTGTTTTGTTAGCACTAGTGCCTTCCATTGCAGCAATTTATATTGTCCTGTAATTTCATAGGTGCACCGGTTTCTCATTTTTGGTAGCACCGGTGTCTCCCTCTTGCAGTACTTTTATTTTGCCTATAGATCTGACTTAGCACCGATGCCTTAGTTTTAGGTGTTCTAGTGCCTTACCTTTTCTATATCTCATTTGTGCCTTCTGGATTGACTTGACACCGGTGCCTCTAAAAATTTAGCACCGGTGCCTCTGTTGTGCAATCATGACAGTCAGTTTTTGTCTCAGGCTTGTTGAGGTAAAGCTTGTTCTGTGACAGTGTGCTTATTTTCTATAAATAAATTTAAGAAAACATTACTTTACTTTAATTTTATTTAATGAAAATAAGGAAGTACCTTCCCATTTGGAAACAATGACATTTACAGAAAATTAAAATTTGATCCGTACGAAAATGTTGTCCCCCCCTATTTTAGTACAAAATCAAAAAATTACACGTTTTTTCCTATAGTTTGGCCTGAAACTTACCCTAATGTTATGCATTTGAGACAAATGAGTATACCATTGTACTTAAAAATCAAGGAATCATTTTCAGGACTTTTTATTTCTTAAATCAGAACTTTAAAAATTCAATTTTTTCTCTACTTAGAAAAATTTTCAGACAGTAAGAATTTTCAGCATAACTAAACATCATCTCAATTCTTTTGTAATGACTACTACACCTATAACCAAACTTAGATAATCTTATTGAGACTTTAGGTTTCATCTATCATTGTAAGTTGATATCTTATTCCACGATCATCGTGTTAAGAATTTCCTTGCAAGTTGAAATTATGTGATTAAGCCTATATGTCCACGGCTTGTTTTATCACCTTATCTTGCTTAATTGTTAAAGTTTGCATCTCCATCACATTATTAGGATATCATGTGTCTAGACGTTTAAACGAAAGTTAGATAGAGTCAACAGTGAACATTTTGAAGCTAGACATAACGACACCTGAGGTTTGACACCAAACATGGAATGTCACGAGTTTTGGATCGAAAGTTGGACATTTTGAGAATAACTTACACATTTTGACTCAAGATGGTAAAGGCCTATGTAACCTATGGACTTGGATGACATCTTTTGCTTTGATGACGCTTGGGTATGAATGATGAGATATGAAATTCTGCTTGGGGTCTTGATGATGTCTGGGTGTGAATAGTGAGAAACAATTTTAAATGAACGAGGCTTGTAACAGAATCGAGGTTTTGTGAAAACTCTTATACTTTGTGGCCCGAGTTTTGACTTACTCCTTAGGGAGATAGTGTTAGTATGTCTTTAGCCGAGATATGAATGTAGCCAAATTGTCTATTGCCACCAAGTTGTGTCTTGGAACCGAGTCGGTCACGTCTCATGTATTAAGCCAAGTTATGTCGTGAGCCAGTTATATTCATAAGTCGTGTCGTGCCTTTTCTACAAACAAAACATAGTTGAATGGGAGGAGTTAGATATTTTCTAAGTCAATGCACGACATAATGTTGGGAGCATAATAGTTGGCAGCATGGGATATAGTAACCGATATTTGGGTACACTAGCGTCAGATACGAGGTTAGCGCTAGGGTTAGGACTATATTGGTCGGGAACATCATGACACGACTTTGTAAATGGAATTTTGATGATAGGCAATGCTTGTGTCATCCCAAACTTTGGATTTTGGAATAGATTCGGACACGTATGAATAGATTTAGACACTTATGGACATTGGTCAGACATGTGTATCAGAAACATAGAAACAAGTCATAGGGTTTGACTTAAGAGAATATTGTCGATATTTTATTTATTTACCGCACTTATTTGTTTAATACTTCCGCTTACCATTTAACATAATTATGTCACACTCTGATTATATCATTATGTTCATAACACTTGATTAACTGCTCATATTATTTTCATGATCATGCATCATATGATCCATCGCATAATTTTTGAGATTTAAGGATAGATTTTATTTACTGAGTGCCAATCGCTCATATGGTGCACCCCTAGTCTTTCATGCCAGGTGTCGAAGATGATGTCGATGAGCCTGCTTACCTAGATACCGTTGAGCCACCTCATCTTTCAACTAGACGATCTGGTCTCATTGTCTTTGCAGCTCTTTCTCGGTGGCCAACCGTTGAATGGATCAGTTGATAATCTTCATCGTCTCGGAAAGATGATGATCAAAGGCCTAGAGAGCCTAGACGGTCTGAAAGAAAAATATTTACGACATTAGCAACAACAAAAGTTTGACGTTGCAAAAAATGTAAGGCATGTAAAACTCACCGAGAGGGCATCCTTCAAGGCGCTTCGGTGAAGGGCCTTCATGGTCGTCAGCATCACTTCGGCATCCTTTGGCAACAGAACCGAACAAGCCAGAATGCGAGCAACCCCATCAATAGAGCTAGAGCTCGTGACCTCTATCTTGCTGGCCCTAAAATTAGGCCTCCATGGCTCAGCTTCGACAAGAACTACCTATTCCCTATTTGAGGTAGCAGACCGAACAGGGGATGAATGTTTGGCCTCCTCCTCAGCAAACTTCTCTCGAGGTGGCTTGTGGCTAGCAAGGGGAGAAGCAGTCGGCATTGTAGAGCGAGACCAAGTGACGGCCACTGGAGGAGATGGAGTTGTGAATGCCGATGGGTCAGCGAAGCAAGAAGAAATTGACTTGGTTGTTCGGCACAAGAATGCTTGGTTGCAAGGCGTCGGTTGGGATGTCCGTCCAATCAAGATATTGTGAAAATTTACTAGAAGAAGCCCGTTTGGCTTAGCGCTCTTCAAGCTTGTGTTTATAGTGGGGTTTGAACTCCAAAATTGCTACAACGTCTCGATCCTTAATGGGGATCCAGAAAGCTTGAAAGATCTGCACAGGATGAGATTCGACGTTTAGACGACTGACTGCGTTCTTGTCTGTAAAACAACAAAGAAAATGTCAAGACCAAGCAATGAATACAAATGATATGAAAAGACAAAATTTAATACGAGTGATACCTAAAGCCCTTGGGATACAAGGAATGGGAAAATCATGTTCACTAGGGTTGAACTCGAAGTTGCCGGTAACCTCAAGCACGTCGTCGGTGTATTTATCCGAATTGGGTAGGTGGATGATCAGGGATCCAAACCGAGGCCGACTCTAGAGGTGGTGTCTCTTTGACTTGTTGTTCTTCAAAGCCAAGTAGAGACCAAAGATGTCACGGAATTTGAAGTCGAGGTCGTATAGCTCTTTCAGCCGAACAATAGACATAATAATCCTATAAAAGTTAATGGACACTTGGAAGAGAGCAAGATTGAGCTCATGAAGGGCTCGCCGGAGCCATGGGTGTAGAGGGAACTGAACCCCCTCCACCCTTACCTCGATAATGGCTATAATGGGGATGTGTATGCAATCGAAACAATAGCTACAAGCAGTCTCAATCTCTAAAAAAGAAAGGTGCACGCCATCGGGAACATTGTATTTGATTCAGAAGACCTATCTGTTGACATAAGAATCGAACTGATCTCGAAATTTTCTTCTCTTTGGGCCCATGAGAAAACCTAACAAAGGTACAAGGGTTCAAAAGAGTCAAACAGCATGGATGAGAAGGCCGATGCTGAAGATGTTTGGCAAAAGTGTCGAACAAGTAGAAAAAGGGTTTGGGGCTTATCGGAGTGATGCGACAGGGTCACCCGAAAAGGATTTAACGACGAGATGTGCTTGCCAAAAAAGATGATGGGACGGTTACAACGGTGCTATTCATGTGTAAACAGTGCCGAAAAACTAAAAAATTGAGTATTATAAAGAAAAGCATGAACATGATGTGAATCTAGCAAATAACAGAGTAATGAAACATAAGAAATATTCCAAAAATACTACCTGAACAGCAAAAGATTCAAAGAAAAACTCGAGGGAACTTCGACGAAAAGCTCTTGGGCAACAGAGGATATAGAGAGAGGAGTGAGGGAAAAGTGATCTCTTTCTCCCCCTCCTCCCTCCATTTATAGAGGTATGAAGTGAAGCATTAGACGGCGCACGAAAAACAAAGCAACACGAAAATAGATTGTTCAATGAATGACACGTGGAGCAATGTAGCATGTTTGGCAATTAATGCCTCTAAAACGGTGCGTGCAAATGAGAAATGACGGTTTGGCACATGACGAATCAGTAAGCAACGCGTGTTCAAAATCGTTGCAACTTTATGCGTTCGGTCATTCTTATCAACCAATCGTCAGCCAAGCTGACACCTGGCTGAGGGGCTATTGTGGAGGGCCGAAATACAAGGCTGAAACATCCTTTGGGTAAATAAAAGTTGGTCTGGACAAAGGAATGGGCTGTATTGGCAGCATGGGGCTTAGGTCGACGTATTGTCGAACGGACCCTTCTCTGAACAGGTCGGCGTGATGACATTGGTCTGACTTAGGTATCATGAGGCTTCGGCTAAGTGCTGACCTATCGGCTTGCCATTTGGCTAAAGTGGTGGGAACTTTCTGAAATATTGGTAGGTCTTAATTAATTAAGACATTAGCTAAGTTTAGGAATGCACCATGTTTGGAAGGATACCTCATATGAAAATATTGCAATTTGATTGAATAAGAGAAGATTCCTTGAAGATTGCATTACTAAATATTATACCCGATGGCTATAAATAAGAGATCGTATGCCATCAATCATGTACGCCATCATTCATTGTGCAATTACTATTGTGTTTTGATCTCTCAGTGTTCTGACTTTAGCATCAGAGTACTATCAAGTTGGAGACAACCCGTTGGCACTAATTGGTTGTTCACTGTATAGGCTATTGGTGTTAGGTTTTTATCCAAAAAGTCATGACTTTATGTAATGAATTAATTTTTGTTTGAATTTATTAAACAATTATTCTCTTTCTTGATGAGAATATTTATGGGCAATGTTTGCATTATATCATATCATATTATGCATGAGTGTCTCTTATTCGACATAGTAGATAATCTGGTGTGTAGAGTTTGACTTAAACACAGAGGATCTGATTATCGGTTCTTATAGAATATAAGTCTTTGGTTTACAGTCTTACGTGGAATTGGACACACCACCAGTAGGACTGTAACACAGTGTTTCAATAGGTTTATCTTGACTACGAAAAATGATATAGTTTTAATTCACTATATTAGTATACTTTGTGTGTATTTGAATATGACCACTTTAAGGTAATTGTATTTATAGTGACAATATAATACAATTTACACCTCATGGTTATTATGTATACGTATACTATTAATCCAAAGATAATTAATCGATGTGTATACTTAATGTTGTTGATTTTGATTTATTATAGAGTGAAGTCTTATGGGCCAATAGTCTCGATGAGTTGGGTCACAATATTAAGTGTATGACAACTATTAATTATTAATGGAATTCACGTTTCTTTATAGGAATTGATGATATCTTCTTGAGAAAGCTTATAAGTTTCGATTATATCAAACCCTGCAGGTGGATATTAGTATCCGACATAACGAATAAGTTAAGTGGAATGTCTCAAGGAATTTTATAGATGTTGATTAAATAAATTGTTAGTAATTTATTTTAATCAATAGGTATTTGTAATCTTAACATGAAGAGATACATAAGCATTTAATAACATGGAGCTTGAAATATAATTTTAAAATATGGGAGGGGAATGCAGTTATAATTCTGTAGTGGTATGCATTATAATTTATATAATTCAGAATTAATCCAAGCTGGAATAGGAATCTCGAATTATATAGGAAGTTCAGCCTATACTTCTCTTAAGAGTCTCTATCGTTGCCTATATATACACCACTATGCCTTCTAGGTCAAAGACAACTTGATATTCGAAAGATTGAGAGAGATTCTGTGAAGGCAAGAGATCACGTTTTTTAGCCCACCTTTAGTACGTGATCAATGTGCAATAGAATTACGGTAGAAGATCTCGAGGTGAGTTGAGCAAGATCATTCTAGCCCTGCTCAAAGGTCGATCAGGATCAAACTTCAAAGATAATCAAAATCAAACCGACAGATCTTGAAGGTATGAACTCTAATTCTGCCTAGTAAGATTTCATATATTTTTGTTGTATAAACTGTACACATTCATCACTGGGTCTCGAGAATCGATCCCTAACAATTGGAGCGATTCAGACAAAAGAATATTCGCAACCTCCACAACAACCAACACTAAACATCTTAAAAATCTCAGAAGAATAAAACCCAAAATTAAAAACCCACTAAATATTTTTATCACGATATCCACTTGATAAATTTAATACAACTTAAAAAATTCCTATAGACTCGATAAATATTCTATACTCAATTTTTCTCAACATTCACTCATAAGTCACCGTGATCAATTGCCTCCCCAACCATTCCTGGCACCATGTTTGCTGATCTATACTTGTTCATTTTACGTTCATGGCTCCACCTTCTAACGATTCCAACTATCATTTTGGAAACCTAATAATTAGATACTTTTGGATCACCATGCAATATCATTTAGGTGATGACAATACTATGCGGGTCAGCTATTATCTCCTAACAGCTTAACAAATATATGTCATGATGTCTCACACGAAGAATTTATCACTACATAATTTTGTGAAAATACTACGTGAACGTATCATCACATGATACTTCGGGAGCGTTAAATAACTACTCTACTTCGGCATCAAAAACCCTAAGAAGGACCACCACTCCTCTATCTTGTTGTCCTCATTTTTTTGCATGACAAAGAGCTCTTTTATCCTTTTCACACGAATAATAGAGATATTTAGCTCCAAAGAAATTGAAAACATAGATTGAAAAATTCATCACATCTGGGTGGTATTATTATCAATTTCCTCTCTTTCTATTAGCGGTTTTGAGAACGACTAGAAAAACTCCACAAACAAGGTGGAAAATTATGTCATTTTAGAAATTTGAAGAGAACTTATTGTAATTATGAAAGGAGAATGTTAATCACTGCTCATTAGACGGTTAATAATGTATAAAAGGTATATCAAAATGTTTAAATTTTATATTAATATTCGTGAATATGCATGGTATTCGCAAATGTGCATTAATGTTAGTATTTATTTGCATTATGTTTATATTAACTACCGGTTAGTGTGTTGTAGTTAACAAGACCCATTATAAAAAGTCTTAGAGTGTAATTCACCTTGTGTCATTTCTATTCCACGAAATGCAATATCTAGCTACAACGTTGAGATTATGCGCATTTAACGTACTGCTAAACACATATTACTCGAATACTAGGGAGGGCTACGTATAGATTAATTTTGTACGTCTTTTCTCTTAATTGTTTTTG